>SCDY01001419.1:0-46258 GCA_004143825.1 Drosophila micromelanica
TGATTTTTTCCAAAAAATTGAAAATTTTTTCTTTTAAAAGTGCTTATATTTTAAATGCAGAACCAATCTAGAGGACAAATCATGCCCAAAATGCCATCATACATGAAAATCGGTTGAGTTTTGGCAAAGTTGTGGGAGTTTGAAATATTGGACCTATGGATCCGAGAGTCTGACATGTCAAATTTTTTTTAAAAATTGCCATGATTTTTGACCAAAAATTTGATCCCCTCAGAATCGGTTGAAGTGATGTTTTTTATACTTTTTGACCCAAATACAATCGATTAAAAACATAAATTTGAGATTTTAAATTTTGAAAAAATTTTTTTTTTAAATAAGTAAGGGGGGGGGGGTACGTGATTTTTCCCAAAAAATTAAAAATTTTATTTTCAAAAGCGCATATATTTTAAATGTAGAATCAATCTAGCGGACAAATCATGACCAAAATGTCATCAAATATGAAACTTTGTGGAGTTTTGACAAAGTTAAGGATTATGAAACATTGGATGCGATAAATCATGATCAAAATGCCAGCGATCATAAAAATAGCTTAAGTTTTGAAATAGTTATGGAATAGATAAAATTGAGGAATCAAGAAATTTGATTTTCAAATTATAAGTTTAATTAAACATCAAGCTTTTCTGTACATAATTCCATTATAAGGGTTAAATAAGGTAAGGAGTATAAAGCGATAAATTTAAAAATATTTAAAGCACAAGATTTAATGCTTTAAGCTTATTAGTTAGTGCTAACTGGAAATACCAACAAGTTGGCAGACCCAATTAGGTTCAGTCCAAAGGCGACATGAAGTGTGGCGTGTAGCATCGATGCCAGGCTAAAGCTTTGGCTGATATTGCATTGACAGTCCCTCAAGCGTTCCCCCCGCCTCCCCCAAAGACGAGGCGACTGCCGTTGCGTGGCTGCGCCTGAATTGTCAGTCCTGCCCCACCCACCCTTCGAGCAAATGACAGGCAGCCATTTATCAGACAAAATGTTTCAAGTGCGCTGCGGTTTGGTCTGCAGAGCACTTGAAAATGTTGTCGTGGCCTCGGCAACAACTACAACTGTCAGCTGTCCGGCTCGATAAGTTGCATGGCATCCCTCACACCCACACCCACACCCACTCCCCTGTGCGGGGAGCAAATCATCTGCAACATTTGCACCTTTGCACCGAGGGGGGGGTTTCGTGTGATAAATAAATAAAAATTCAACTTCCCCTTCAATTACAACGCAACCTGGCAATGTTCACAGATTTTGAAGGCTCAACTCTCAACTCTGTTTCAACTTCGGTTCGCTGTGCCCATTTACAGCTTCATTTTCGCTTAGATTTATGTTCTTAGTGTCGCTCAGTGACACGACATGTCTCACCTGAGTCGCACCTGTCTTGTCCGACCTGCCGCCCACTAATCATGCCAAAGTGCCTGCCGCAGACGTGTCTGACAACTTTTGGCTACTCCCTCCTCCTCCTTTCCGTTTTTACCCACTTGTGGCCTGTCGCTGTCAATTTGAGATCCCAGCTAGCGTAAAAATACCAAGCGGAAAAAAATAAATAATGCGCACCGCCAAGACAAATGGCATTGAAATTCTCTTTGGCAGTTTAAGTAGTTACCAAAATGCAGTAAAGAAAAAAAATCCACCAACCCTTCGTGCAACAACTCCTGAAAAGTATGCTATAAAAATGTACAAACATGTATTTATGTATTTACTTCATTGGGATATTTAAAAGATCAAAAACTATCAATAATCTTTATTTAAATATTAAAATTATTCATGGGGAAGTAGTTGAATAAAAAATTATATGAGATTAGCATGAGAAATATTAAATTTCGTATTCCAGCTCAAGAATATACACTTCAATCAATCATTTATATAAAATATATGCTAATTTCTTAAGTGTAACTTTTTATTCCGAAGTATCATTAATCAAAAATAATTTTTGGTTTCCGTGTAGTAAATTCCATGTCAATCGCATCATAAACGCAAAAGTTCTTCACTAAAAGAAACAATGTTTGGTCAGCTCAAGGAATATTTACCTCCTGCTTTTGCGACACAGTTGCCTACCCCGTTTTTTGTTGTCCTTTTGTTTTCCCCAGTGGACGCTGCTGCCGTTGCAAGTAGCAGAACTTTTGTTGCCTTTGCCTCGTAAATTGTTTATTATAATAAAGTTTTTCATTTTGGGATTTTCCGCCTTGCGATTTGCCATTGAATTTTGTGGGCTTCAAATTATTAGAACGGAGTTGGGCATTGCGGGTTTTTCGGCTTTTGTTTTGCTTCAACGCCCATTGGGTAAATGCAATTATTTCAAATGGAATTTTCTGAACTGGGGTCAATGCAACTGTTCAATAGAATTTTAGAAAATTTCATTTGTAAACCAAATTTATTGCAAATTTCATTCCCATTTTTTTTTATTTTTCTTTTTTAAGGCTTCTGAAGGGTCTACGGTTGAGAATTCGTTTATAGTTGGTTATTGTGGGTTTATCAAATTTCATTTCAGAGTGGGGTTTACTATTTTAAATAGCTCTATATTGAAAGCTTTCCACAGAAAGCTAATCTATTTTGTATATTACACAGGCTGGAAGGGAACATAGATTGAAAAATATAGTAATTCAAAGTACTTGAAATTATTAAATAATTGTTTATTTTTTAAAAAACAAATTCTTAAAATTGTTTTAAAGTCTTTTGATTGATTATCTTGTTAGGTGATTATCTTGTTAGGTTTCTTATAAAATCTCTATGGGTTACTATTTATTTATCGGCGATTTCATTTGTTGGTATTTTTGGGAGTCCATTTTTATAGTTTCTTTGTTCTCTTCAACGAGCTTATGTACAGTCCACCTGTTTAGGAACTTAATAAAGAATTACAATTGAGGGAGACACTAAAAACTACCAATTAAATTGATTTGACAAATGCTGCGCATTTTCTGCTTTAACAAGGAAATGCCTTTATGGTATAAATGAATTTTCTCTCACTCCACCAAGCTTGGTTTTTGTATTCAATTTTCCAGGCAACTCGCAACTGTCGACAGCCATTTGGCCGCTAGCTCATTGTGCTCTTCTAATTTCCATCATCATCTAATGCGCTATCAGTGCCCCGCCTACCCATTACTTTTGATGGCACAATTTCTGGGCTATTCCCCGCTCCGACCCCCGCCCCTGCCCCACTCTGCCAGGGACCTGACGCGACCTGTCGGAACTGCCGAATGTTGCCACAAAAATTGCGCAGTGATCTGTGCGCCGGCAATCATTAGCCTCGAAACAATCAGTCGAAATGCCAAAAACACCAACCAACCACCCAACCACCCAACCAGGCTGTTTATTCATGCAACAATTGTTGATTGCGTTGCGTGCGTAAGTATCTTCCCTTACCCCTTCCCTCCTTTGCCCCTCAGCAACTCTATCCAACACCCACGCACCCTCATTTGTTGTGTGTGTGTGTGTGCGTGTGTGTGTGTGTGAATTATTGTTGGCTCATAACGAGGAATTGTGCTGTCAGTGGGACATTCGCTGAGATATGATGTCGAGCTTTGACCTAGTGTTATGCGAGAAATTAGTTAGCTCCCAACCCCCCTCTCATAACCAGCAATCAACTGTATTCCGTTAGACTCGAAGTTTAGGCCTTGTTAAATGTAATGCGCCATAAAACGAGTTAATTTCCGACGCCTCGCCAAAAAGTTGTGTCTAGTGTATTGCCATGAAGTGTCTACTCCACCTCTTTCCCCTCTGTTCCCACCTTCCCCCACGCCCTCGCTACAAGTGGCTACAAATTTAATCAAACATTACCAACACACACACACATAAATACATTTATTCGTGCAGAGGTGTGTGTGGGCTGGCAGCATACAACCCCCCAACTGCTCGACACCTCCTCCCCCCCCCCTCCCCCCTGCCGCTTGGCAACCTCGTTCCCCTAACCCAAGGTAGTCATTTCACTTGGTGTTCTAAATAATTCATGTCGGCAACATCGTTTCTACGTCCTTTTGTGCTGGAATTTTGTACGTCCAACTTGTTGTAATACATTCAAATGAGTGTGCAGCAGTATCTGTGTGTGTGTCCTTATAATCTGTATATGTGTGTGTATGGCCATGTATTTTGCGTAAATCTCAAGTTGTTAAAAAAGAGAATAAGAAAAAAAAAATGTATACAATGACGCAAAACGAAAAGTTCTTCAAGTTTTCAGTTGCAGTGTGCGCACAGTGGTTCGAAAGCGCTGAAAATTGCTTGTAATAGGCAATGTGCTTTCTATATGATTCTTTTTATTCTCTACTTAAAGCTTAGTGCGTTTGAAAAGCTTTTAATGTGCTTAACGATTGCTATAAATGAAAAGCTCATTAAAAGCTCGTATTAAACGCTTTTTACCTATCAAACCTATATTTTTCAATGTGAGTTGATAGTTAAGATTAATAAATTAACATATTCATTATTATCTGTCTAAAAGCTTCTTAGCTGAAGTTCATTAAAAGCTTTATTTTATAAATTGTGATTTCAATATCTATTGCGCTGCTTTAGAGTGCCTCGATTTGCCGATGTTTTTGCCTCACTGTCAGCATCGCCTCCGCCTCCTCCTTCACCTCCTTGTCGCTCTACCCACTCCACGCCAAAAATAAACGCAATTGCGTAGTTTGAGCGAGAAGTTGAACGCAATATGCTCATACTTCTCGAATCAACTTAAATATGCGTTTCAGTTGTCTTGCGTATTATTTGACGCATTAAATTTATGTGCGCAATTGTGCTGAGTTGTGTGAAACAGCCCCCCCGCCCCCCCCTCCCCCTCTGCCTCTTTTCCCCGCCCAACCCCATTCGCAGAATTGTGAATTGTGCGCGCATTTCATGACGCCGAGTGTTCCTCCTTTGTTGCTGCTGGTCGCTGCCTCTTGGGTAACCAGCTCGATTTCGATTTCGAGTTGTGGATTTCAAATGCGCTGTCACTGGCAGCGCATACCTTCTTCGAGTAGCCGAGAACTCGGCAGGCGGTCGGGCGGGCGGTCCTTGGGTCCTTTGTGTGTTATTATTCAAAATCCAGTCAATAATACGATACGCGACGCTAATTTATTATACCCAAAATGCGAGGCGCACCGAATCCCGAACACTTTGTAAATATTTCAAGAGAACAGTTACAATTACATATGCTATCCCCCCTTCTCTCCCCTAGCCCCCCCCTGTACCCAACGCATGTGTGCGTCACGACGCCGTTTTCAATTTTATCCCTTTTATTGGCTTTGCATTTTGTTTTTTTTTTTTACAGCTGCTTAAAATTCATACGCAAATACTCCGACAGGCGCTGGCATTGCCCGACAAGCTGCGTCCTGCCTCAGTTTCTCGCATCCTGTGCAGCCAGGACATCAGTTCTGCCCACCCTACCTTCATTTATGCTGTCTGCCTTGGCTGTTTCTCGCTTTCGTGTGCAAATTAGTTTATTGGAATTTCTTGTTTGCGTTTTACCCACTCTCTCTCTCACTCGAAAGGACCCCTCCTTCAAACTCTTATAACAACCGTCCTGTATCTCGTTTGGTTTTGTTTTTATAGCATATGTGTCCACTTATTGCGGCGGCTGGGCGAGCAATAAAGCCGCTTTATTTAAGCTTTCATATTATGTGAGTGCTTTAAGCTTAGATTAAATCAACAGATCAGGTTTTTTATTAATTAGTTGGAATACTTGAAAATACAATTAGAGCTCTCGTACATAGAACTCAATCAACTCAATCAAGTTTAAAAGCCAAGTACATTTATGTAAAGCTTTTAAGCACATTAATTAATACATGAACTTTTCTTAACTTTAAAGCTAAGCTGTTTAGTTAAAACGAAAAGCTTTTGAATTAAGCAACTTATTAGATATTACTTAAATTTCTAAATTTGTTTTTATTTTTTGTGAGTAATTTATTTATTTGTTCGGCCATTAGCAGTGTGTGGCTAATAAATTAGTACAGCAATAAAGTATGCTATATATTTGCGTGGTATGTTCTAGATCTTAATATATTCAAAGCTTTCACAAAGCTTTAATGTCATTTCCTGCTGTTGATTCTTGAGTTTTGGTGGGTAGACGAGAAAATCAAAATAGGGACATGTTTGGGCCAAAGTTATGGATATTACGTGTTGCCTGCCAGACAGACAATAGAGCTGGAAAGCTAAAGCTTTCTCTCATACATACTTACATATATATACAAAGCTACAAATATATTAAAATTTTAATGAAAATGATGCTCTGTGGAAAGAGCAACGGTTAAGGAGCTCAACTATGACTCACGCAAGAAAGCAAACTGAAACAGTGATACTATGAACAGACAGAGATGGGTAGGGGTTCAAGGGGGGGGGGGGGGAAAGGTTGTTGGTTGGATTGCTGATGAGACATGCGAAGCTTTTTTAGTTGAGTGCGTGAAGCGTAGCGTTGTGCGTGCAACTGCCATATCAATAACAAAATAAAGTGTAGACCATACACAACCAACACACACACACACACACACAGACACACACACACATCTCCAACTTGGACAGGTGCATGTGGGTGCCTGACTGCCTGAGTGTGTGTGTGTGTGTGTGCGTATATAAACATCAACGCCAAAGTTGACAGGCACGCAATAGCGTGCCAAATACTCAATTTCCCCGCAACCTCTCAAATTGGCAAGACCCCTCCCCCCTTTAGTTCCCAGAGCCCCATTTCCAATGCTGGCAAATTATTCGCACGTCTTCTGGCTTTAAGTTTTGCCTTGCGAACTTGAAGCCAACAGCTTTCATAAACTAACTTTTCCTATTTGTTGTTCTTGGAGTTACCTCAGTTCATAAATTTTACAACAATCCGCACTTTAAAATTGTTTACTACTTGAACTTTGCACTTTTGTTAGCTTACGGCAATATTTTCTATGGATTTATTGAGGACGATTTGCATAAAATAAGTTGAACCTTTTTGTGTTGTATTAAAAAAAGCTTTCTTTGGTTTATGCAAAGTTTGATAGAATTAAAATTACTTACACTTAATAGTTATTATAAAATTGGAGCCTGGAATTTCAATAATGTATTCCAGGCCTAAGAAAATAACAAAAAATGTATATTCAACAAATATATTAAATATATAATAATATTATTATTACTACATTTCTCTTAGCTTAAATATATTAAAATAATGCCAGACTGTTTTTAGGCCAACTTATTAAAGTAGAAATCTTTCCAGCTTCTTTGTAGAGTGCTCTTTAAATTAGTAAATTTTTTTCGTACTTTGTTTTTACGGGCAAAACTGTGTTGTAAAGCGTTGTATTCGCTTTTGGAGTGTTGCCAAACACTTGACACTAAAAACTTTAAAATACGTTTTAACTGAAAGTTGTGGTTTGTCTGTGTGTGTGTGTTTAAGGTGCTTTGACAGTGCCAACCCTGCAGGCAGCACTGCACAACACTACTCGCAACCCCTCATCCCCCCGCACACCCCCTCCCCACACACACACACACACACACACACCTCATTCAGAAGACGTTTTTGAGGGTTGGTAAACGCGTTTTTGCTCGAGGCGCAACAGAAATCCGTTTAAATTTATGGCGTGTCATTGTTTTGGCATAAAATTAAGTGAGTGCAGCGGCAAACAGAAGAAGGGAAGGGTGGGGGGTGAGCTGTTTTGTAGGGGGCGGGGGGCGTGGGCGCTCTGCTGATTTACATGTGTAGCTTGTGTAGTTGAGCATGCACAGACATGCATACAAATGATTGCAATGGAATGCAGCCAAATGAGTGGGGAGAGGAGAGGGGTCTCCAATAAAATTCAATAAGAAGCGCTGCCTACTTCCAGGCGCCCCAAGGGCTTAGCGCAAAAGGGGGGGGGGGCGCTTGGATGGAGTTGCAGCCAATGTCTGGACTCTAAATAGGAAAATATAATTCATAAAATTTATAAAATTCATAAGCGCCCTTTTAATTTATGAAGAGCCCGGACTCCCAAACGACAGACCCTGCCCTGTCCCTTAGCCCCCCTACCCCCCGCTCAACCAATCTACAATGTACGCCCCCGAGCGACGTTGTGTAATTTTAATTAATGCGTCCGTCATTTAACATAAACGAAATGCGAATACAAAATGCAGGAGAAAGGCACAGAGAAACAGATATATAGAGAGTGTGAAGAGAGAGAGAGAGAGATAGAGAAAGAGAAACGTTAAAAGAACCCCCCAGCTTAGGAAAATGCTTAAGAAAAATCTATGACAAAAAACTTTGCAGAGACAATGCTAAAAAACTTGACAGTCTCTCATTTTACTTTCCATTATTTTATTTATGCGCTGTAACCATGGAAATGGCTTAAAAATTAAAAGGGTAGCATAAAGAGGGCAGTTATATGTGGGGTGTATCAGTTTCTATTCAAGCATCTGAAATTGGGCAAAAATTTAAGAGATTTGTATATTAGTAATGTTTTTTATAATCCCGCAATATAAAAATACAATACAGCACCTTATTTTAATAGCAAATATCTTATTGGTTATATTTAGGGTAGTGCCAGTCGAGCAGTCTTTTTTTTTCCATAATCCCTTGCGGCTTTTCTTCTGCCCATTTGCCATTTAGCTGCAATTGTCGCCGACGTCTTAAAGTTTTTCTTCGCACTTTTCTGCATACTAAGTGTGGTAAAAATGTCAGGGTATATGCCAACAGTTATTTGGTGGTCTGGTTGGGTATGTCATATATGGTATCTTTATATGATTAATGCCCTCAACAATGGCCAAAAAGTTGCCAAACACACAAAAAAAAGTTTGTTGAGTGCGACAACTTTTTAGCTTGTTTTGATTTCGGGCGTGAAGTTGGGAGGGGGCAAATGGGTTGAGGTAAATTGCTTGCCAATTTTGTGGGTTTTTGGTGTTTGCTTTAACTGCTTAACTGCATATTAATCAGTTTTACTTTTGCCTTTTTAGAACTTTTCCAAGCACAAGAACAGCAAAGGGGCGTGGCCAGACAGTGTCCGTGCCCCTCTTTTTTGCAGCGAACGCACAATTTAAGCAAAAACCAGAAATACCGATCAATTCTGGGAGTAAGAGTTGGGTTGTTCTAAGGCAAATAAAATTAAATTATATTTTGTTCATATAAATTTGTATATTGAAAATGATATTATTCCATTATGATCTGCATTTGAAAGAGTTAATCAGTAATCAGATAATTTTTGATAATTTTCAATCAACAAAATTCATAATTGTCTTTCGAGTTTATAAGAAAACACAACGCGTATCGAACAAATGTTACCATATTTTATTTTATTACCAAGAATTACAAAAAGTTTTGTTTAAGGAAAAAAAAAAAATGAAATCAAAATGGGTTTTATGTTCAGATCGTTGGGTCAGCTGGTTTTTAGTAGTGTCTGCGCTGGCGGTAACCGGGCGGCAGATAGCGGGACGAGGGCGCCGACACACTTGAGGCTGAGCCGTGATAGGCGCCGCCATGGTAACCGCTAGCTGGGCCGCCGCCAGCAGCAGCTCCACTGCGATACTGATGATGTCTGCAACAGGGGAAAACATGAAATTGTAGGCGTTTCCCCATTTGATTTGAGGCGGGTTCGGTTAACTGAAATAAAAAGATGAAACAAAAACCGGTACTTACTCGGCGGGCAGCGATGGTGAGGTGGGCAAGTGGGCGCCCTCTGCATGGAAACCATTCTTGTCAGCCTTGTAATTAACCGTATACTGTTGTCCATCGTCGCCCGTGTAGGAGTAGGAGCCCCGGACACCAAGGGAGCCATGGGGCCAGCCGCCCTTGAATTCGCCGATCTCATCGCGATGGATCCCATTGCCTGTATCATAGCTAAAAGTGAAAGGATGAGAGGGTGTTAGGTCCTGGTGTTTTGTGTTTCGTAACAGATGGAATACTGGGAATTTCTAGTCCGCTCTTCTTTCTTAGTGGAAGTGATGAGAGAAAATGATTTCTACCGATCTTAATATAAAGTACTGGGGAAACAGCAAGTAGTTCATACTTGGAATACTTTTCGCTAAAATAAAATACTGGGAACAGTGTACCTAAATACTTTTTACTGAAATTAAAAAAAAAATGGGATCAATAAAAAACCCCCAGTTTAAGAGGAAAACTGAACTGAAAACAAAACTACGGATCATTAGGTTCGAATCCTGAAAAGAATTTTTTGTACGTGAAACATTTGAAATGAAGTAAAAAATGTATACACAACTTCAACTAAAAATAGGAACACATTATCTATACAGATATATGGTTTGGAAAGGATTAAAATGTTTTTAAATTGGCTAAGTTCTTATAAGCATAGACGATATTTCGAATACAGATAATTGCTGGGAACAAAAGTTGTGTTAAATTTTATGTAAATAAATATTATTCAAGTATTTTGATTACCCAAAGTTGTAGTTGCCGCTGGCATCGCTCTGATAATCGCTGCGCACAATGGGTATCTGCGGCTGACGGTGTCCACCATGTCCGCCGTGTCCGGCAAAGCCAGCGCTGGCGCCGCCGACGACACCGCGTGAGTGCCCGCTTACGCCGTGATAGTGCAGCTGGCTGGGCTGCGGGGCGAGGTACTGGTTGGAGGGCAGGTAACGCTGGGGTGGGCGGCCAGCGACGGCGCAGGCGGCCAACACGGCGCAGGCAACAAGGACACTGGGTTGCAGCAACATTTTGCGGCACAAGCAACACAATTCTCGACACAACAACAAAAAAATATGCACACACAAAAAAAAATTTGTCTAGTCACTTGTCTTAGCTATAGATATATTTTTATCTATGTATCTTTGCTTCAATTGTATCTGTATCTTTCGGTTCTTGGCTTGCTCTGGGGCTGTTCTCTCGGCTGAAACGCTTGAGCGCTGACTGCTTGCGGCTTCGCTGCGGCGCTTTGGTTTTTATAGTCTTCGCAGAGTTCAGCTCAATTTTTTAATTGTTTTTTTTTTCGTACCACAAACGCTGCTGTTGCCTCGTCTTCTTCTGCTTCATTCTTTAAACAGCATTTTTTTCTTCGATTTTTGGTTTTGTTTTTGCGTCTTTTAATTAGCCAAAACGCTGTCGAGGCGGCTGCTACATGCACCAAAACGCTTTGCAATTTTTTCTGATCATTTAATTTTTTTTTTTTGGTTTTTTGGTTTTTTTTCTTTTTGTAATTAATGCGAAACTTTGGCTTGGGCCTGGCCCCATGGAGTTGGGTGTGTGGGCGTCTAGCATCTAATTTTTGTATTGGGCCATTTGGGCACTTGGCCAAAATACGCGACGGCTTAACTAATTATAGCATAGCGCAGCAGCTCATGTGCCATCATTAGCCACACACACACACACATACACCTTAAATACGTTTTTTTTTTGTTTGTTGAATCTTTTTGGAGTTCCGGCTCGCCTCGCTCGCTTTCGAGTGGCTCAAACAAGCAGAAAAGTGCCCTCACTTGAGGGCCATTACACTATGGAAACCGAAATCGGACTCAAAGTGCCGCTGAAGCCTTGCGGCGTAAACAACTTGAGACGTACGGCCAGCAAACAACAATAACAACAAATAAATCCGTAAACGGTAGCTTCAACACTTCTTCTGATTCATATTCTATTTTTGTATTGCTTTTTTTTTGGTTTGTTTTTGGTTTCTATCAAACCTGGATTTGTAAAGAAATGTTTAAGACGATGTTTTTGGGTTTAGGGCTAACCAACTGCAGAATGCTGTGCAGTCTAATATTATTATGTTAATCTCTTTGCAATTCTGCTTTGTGCTGCATTCGTAAACTTTGTGATTGTTTGAAAATTGATTAAAGTGCAACATTTCTTAGATTAAGAACTATATATGAGCTCAGCTTTATGCAAATTTAGGATTACAACATGTTTACGAAATAAGAAATTGTGTTTTTAAATTAAGAAAACTTAATTTCTCGAATTAGGAACAAAATTCGTTGTTTTTTCTTTAAATGTAGCTTTAGCTCTTAAATGTATATATTCAAATATATTCAATACTGAAGAATAATTATACAAATTGCATTAGCTGAAAATTAACGTCTTCTTTTGACAATCTTATTGTACCAACTTAATTCAAATTATTTACCAATAAAATAAAAATAATTTTTTAAAGTAGTTTTCATTCTCTCGACTGTTGTTTCTTATTTGTGGATATGCCCCATTGAAAAGTAGCGCACTGATTTTTATGTGAAAGAATTTTGCGCAATCATTTCGATTGAAATGCATGAAAGACAGGTTCTCATCTTAGGATTTTCCCTCAACACAGCAGTAAAATGAAACCAGAAATAGAACTCAACTCCATAATCCCCCCGTCGAACCCCCTTTCGGGTAAATATATTTCGGACAGTTCGCCTAACAATGAAATAGTTAAGAATAATGCGCGCATATCCGCAATTATGAAAATAATGACAACAAATATGTTGTTGTTGTTGTTATACATGTAGTTGTTGTTATTAAAAATAGCTGTCGATAAAAGAAACCAAACTTCATTAATTAATAATAATAATTAATGATGATGATCAACTAATCAAATAAAAGCGTGAAAAGTTAGGTTCGCCTCAGCTGGCGCGCGGGCTCCAACAATAAATCAGTAACATCATTATCAACAGCAACAACAACATGATCATCATTGTTATTAACTTCATTATTAACATTTGGTGAATGTCCGCGGCGCCCCTAGATCATCTGAAAACGCGTGCCGAGCCTTTGTTCTTGGTTTTTTTTCTCGTTTTTTATGACTATTATTAAGTATTTTCTGTCCATTTATCTAATCATTAACAAATTTTTGGTATTTATATTTTATGTATTTTGCATATTTCCTATTTGTTTCTTACTTTGTATAGTCCACTTGATATCAACATAATTGCAAAAATAATGTACAGATGTGTCCGATAGAGACTTTTTTTTAATAAGTGAGGGTACATAAATCTATCCCAGTAAATATAAATACCCTAAGAGCCGCAGAATTAAAGTAATTAAATGAAGTTATAATCCGAAATGATGCACAAGTGGATTTAAGCGGCTTTAGGGCAAAAGTTGCACAACTTTTTTGTTTTTAAATTTTTCGGTTTTTTTTTTGAATTTTTGTTTTTTTGCGGTTGCAGTCAATGCCAAAGTACCGAGTACCGAATACCAAATACCGAATACCGGGTACTGAGTACCGTTTAGCAGCTGCCAGCTGCCAGCTGTCAGTGTCAAATTCATTGTAAATTACAAGTTCATTTGCGGCTGGCATTACATCCGCTTAAGAGCTTATAACAAAATAATGAGAAACAAAAGCAAAAAGCAAACTTTTGCTGCATAAATTATAAAAGTATCTTAAAGCCGGGTCGAAGAACTGCAGATTTTCGAGAACATGGCTTTCAGACTACAGTCGCTTAGCTCGTAATGAAACTTAATGATGCGCCATTAGCGGGAGACGCTGTCCAGTTAACTGTACAATATGCATTTTGAGGCGCCATCGAAGCGCGAAGTTCAAATGCAGCAGCGCAGCACACTCACGGCTCTTTTGTCTTCTTCTTTCAATGCTGCTGTTGTTGTTGTTGCTTTTTCGGGCCACAAAAATACGCAAAAATTAAGATGATGCCAGTGTCATAGTCAAAAATTGCATCAAAATGGCATTTAAAAATGCGAATTTATCGAAAAAATGAATACTGAGATTGAAAATCGATATTTATCGATTTACAAATAAACAGGGAACACTTTTTGATGCGTACATTCTTTTATTACATATAACATTTGAAAATATCTGAGTTCAACATATTTACATACAGACAGACAAACCAGATGGGTATGGCTAAATCGATATTTATCGATTTTTAAAGACCAGAAACAGTTACCAACAATTTAAAAGGATTTATACACCCTCTTCGATATATCTTAAATGAAAATATTTGCTTGCTCTAAGAAATTTCCAGGCTTGTATTACCCCTAGAATTATCTTCTCCATTTCAACATTTCTTTTAAGTGTTGGCTAAGTGGTTTTCGCTGCAGCTCAGCTATGAAAATTGTCTGAAATCTGATTAGCCTAAGAGTTAAACAAACTGCGAAAGCAAATGCGCCAGTTGCTTAACTTGACCCACAAGCTCCATTCAAGGACTGAGGGGAAAAAGGGGGGGGGGGGGTGGTGGTGGTATATATATGAACCTAGTGAATGTGCTTGGCGATTTCTTTGCTGTGCTACAATACCCTAGAAATAATCAGAAAGGGTAGCAAGACCTATGGCTAAATACTAAAATTACTGAAATTCTCAAACTAAGCTTTTTTTAATCATTTAAAGTCAGAAAAAATATTTTTTTTAAACTCAAGAGGTTAAAATCAATCTTAATTTTATCAACGAATATAAATACTACATAAATGAAATATAAAATAATGAAAATAAAAACTTAAGCATTTGAAATAAGCGATGAACGTTGAAAAATAAAGTGCATATTTTCTGAGATTGAGTACCGTATAAAATATAAATATGCTACCTTATAATCAACTCTTAAAACGATAACGATAGTATTTATTTATTTATTATTATCAATAATTTAGAACACTTATGTTTTCCATAGGGTAACTACTCGTCGAGCACTTTTAATGTTTAGTTTGCATTTTATGCCATTTTCTTTTGCGTTATTTTTTTTTTCAATTGCAATGCCCTTGACTAAGCGCATTGGCCTGTGTCTAATTGAATCATGAGATGCTCCGAAGAAATTTTAGAAATGTTTATACCCATTAATGTGTGTAATCGCTTTAAGGGCTGTAAAGGAGTGGGGTGGGGTGGGGTGTGTTGGGGCAAACAAACATTTGCCTAGGCAAAGGGACGAAGCTGCAGCTGTTATTGTTGATGCCAATGCACTGATAAGAAAACAACAAGAGGAAGCTGCAAAAGAAATGATATAGAAGCTGGGGAACAACAACAGGCAACAGCTGTAAGTAAGGTACAAGGTACCACAGCTGACCCCTCCCCCCACCCCGTTGAAAGAAATATGGCAAAACGTTGCCCAGCTCGCTTGATAAGCGAATGTTGCGGGAGGGGCTGTGCGGGGGACAGGGGAGGGGAGGGGGAGGAAGTTGCTGGCTGCGGGTTGTCCTTGTCAGCGTCTGTTATCGCGCGTCCTGCGCTCGTTATTTCCTCTTATGATTTCCCTTTGAACTTTATGCCACTTCTACGAGCCAAAAATGTCAAATTCAGCTATTTGTTTAATTGAAAAAAAAAAAAATAATAAGAAATAAAAAAAAATTGAAGAAAAAGAAAAGCAAAAAGAAAAGTCGACGCGCTGCGTGCTTTCCACGAGTTCTACGACATTTTTCTTCTTCCTTTCGTAACTTTCCATTTGTCCGACTAGAGAGCAACTTCCCCCCTCCTTACCCCACCAGTTTCTTGTCGCGTGCCACCGCATCAAATTGTTATGTGCCATTAATTTAAATGAGAGTCCTCTCCGCCCCATCAATATGTGGGGAAAATATATGTATATTTATATATATAGTATGTGCTGCTCAAGAAATCTCATAAGCGAGTACTCTAAATCGCACTCACTCATTTGTATTCACATCTGTGTGAATGGTTTGTATGGAAATTTATTTAATATGCACTTCTCTGAAACTGGATTTACATACGAAGACTTGGCTAAGATTATTGGCAACAGTTCCTGATCAACTCGAATCTCATTTGAATGTTTGGGAGTATTAGGTTTCTATTTGATTGAACCGTATGCAACTGTTTAAATGTGAAAATCTCGCATCAGCATTTATCTGAGCTCTGCTTAGATTAGTTCTCATATCTGATGATGTTTTAGACTGATTTCTGAGTTAGTCTTAATTCTTATTGATTGTATAATAGTTAAATTTAAATTGAGTCCATAAACTAACTTAACTTTGTGTAACATAATAACAAGCAGTTATCCAGCTAACCCTTATTTAATTTTTATTGCTTTCTTTTTGATTTCACTTATTCTATAATTTAATTGCAATTTATTGCTAGCTTATTAAATTGTTTGCACCCTCTTCAAGCACTTTTTTTCTAATGTTTTTATGAACTGGCCAAGCTGACAGTCTATCTAACGTATTTTAAATGCCAATTTGATTAGTTGGCCTTAATTTGCTTACATCATTTTGCTACCACTTTTTTCCTGCTGCTTCTTTTTGCTTATTGCGGCAAACAAATCTGATTTACTGCTGTTTATTTTTTCCGTCTTAGTTTCGTCCGTCTCTTCTCATATCTACGTTATCCCTTCTGTGGCCGTTCTGTCTTTAAGCTGTCCGATCGCTTATCTGTTGGCCACATTCAACGACCAATTCCCACTGCCATTCAACAGACTCTTTTACCCTCACTATTTGCTCATGGGCCGACAAAAGTCAGGCCCGGGCAACAATAACAATTTGTTGCTAATGCACATTTCTGTTTGTCCTGCGCTTGGGCTTAACCCCCTAGTGCCCCACACATGAACACTTCCCCAACTCCCAACTTGGCCACATCTTTCGTGGACCAACACGAGCTAAACTACTCATTAAGGCAACTTATATACATTTTTGTTTTTGTTGTTTTTTTTTTTTTTTTTTTTTTTTTTTTTTTTTTTATTTAAAGGGGGCTTCCAAAAAAAAGGGTCAGCTGTTGACTCGGGAGTCTGGGCAACCAGGAGTCTGCGAGTCCGGTGTCTATCAAACTTAACTGAGCAGCGCTCAAGTGAGAAGATTAAATCGCCATAAATATTAACTACAGTTGCTTCCTTTACAGCATTGACCCAGGGGGGGGGGGGGGGGGGGGGGGGGGGGGGGGGGGGGGTGATGGTGATGGTCACCCTTCGAGGGTGCCGCCCGAGGGGTCTGAGCATCTGTGAAAGCGCTAGGTAAGACAATTTGAAAAACGCTTGCCTTGATTTAGCACCGGAAGGCACGCACATCACACAGCCCGACTTGCAAGCGCTTCACCCCCACCCCTAGCTAACCCCCCCCCCCTCTATCTGCCCCCTCTGGGGGCAAGTGTACAAATCAAATGATTTATTGTGCTATGGTCAGTACAGAAATTGGAGCACGCTACAAATAATTGAAACGTACAGACAACTCTCACCTGAACGAAAGCCACCGAAATCAAAATGAACAAAAAAAAAAAAAAGAAATTCAAAAGAAAATGTATTTACAATTTAATTGCAACTTTTATCCAGCAGCTGCTAATTGACACACGTAGCCGCATGTGGCATGATTAAGCGCCCGGCCGCATAATTGAGTTATCAAAATTGTCAACAACAACTAGGTATGTTTATGCAGCCCCTCCCTCTACCCCCCACGCACGCACGCACCTGGCCTAAAAACCAATGAAGCAAATCGCACTCGCATGTGCATTTGGCAATTATCGGCAAAGACCTCGAGTTCCGCTTAGCCAAATGGCCAGAAGACCTCTTGATCCCTCCACGGGACCGCCAACAAAAAGCGCAGACCCGGCATAACAAATAACCAAACGGCCAGCATCCAATGTTCATGGCCCGCTGATACAAATACTCCAGCTCATTTGCCCTTCTCATTCCCATTCTCATTCCTATTCCCATTTCACCGACCCATTCCCATTTACATTCTCATCATTATCGTTGTGGAAGTCGCATTCGCATTCGCATCCATTCAAAAATCAACCCCATTTTGTGTTAGTTAATTGCCAATATTACACAAGTGGCAAGCCAAAGCGCATAAAAGCGTGCAACACTCTTGCAAGCAACAGCAGAGCAGAGCCTACTCTCTTTCGCTCTGCTCGCTCACTCTCTTCCTGAGTTGTTCTCTCTGTTTTTGCTTGGGCACAGTGCGTGTGTGAAGTAAGCATATGCCGCACAAGTTTTTACCAAGTTATAATAGTGCTTATTATATAACAATTAATATACATGTTTCTACATTTATATATGCTGTATTCTTTCTTCTTTGTTTTATATTCTATCTTTTTTTTCATATTATTTATTATTTATTATTTAGATATTTTTGGTTTTAGTCATTTTGAAATATTCTAATATCTTGATAGGAGATTTAATATTGTACTAATAGTAGATATACAAAAATGTATTAAAAAGTTTCTGAAGTCTTCACAGGAACAACATTTATATATAAAAATATTAAAAATATTATTTCGCCTTAAGCATTGCTTTCATTTTTTAAATTTTTAAATTTTGTTGCATAACTGCTGGGAGCGTCTGTATGCGGCTATGAGGATGCGGCGTTGCCACTGTGCGCATGCGTTAACGTCAGGCCGGCAACGCCGCATAACCGTGCAGGGTTGATGCTGCTGTTGTTGTTATTATTGTGGGTGCCGTGTGGTCGTCGCACGTGCCGCGCTGCTTTGGGGGTTGCGACTGCCGTTGCCGAGAGAGCCATAACAGCCAAAGAGGAGCTGAGGAGCTAAAGAGCCTGCAGCTGGGAGCTTCTGCTGCTGCTGCTGGTGCTGCTGCTGCTGAGAAGCTAACTTGGCAACCGCGTGTCAGGTTGTCAGCTCAGTTAAGCAGCAGCCTTTGCAGTGAACGCAACGCCAACGCAAAGCGCGCGTCGATGCTGACCGTTGTTGAAGTCGTCGCCGGCCATAGAAACAGAACAACGACAACACGACGGCAGAAACAATAATAACAACAGCAGCAGCAACAACAAAAACACAAACAGTGAACAGCGTTAACGGAAATAGAGATACAGCAGCTAAAAGCATAGCGCGCGAAAAGAAACATTTAACGGAACTAAAAAATAGTGACAAATTAAAACAGTTTACAGTTAAGTTGTTGCTGTTCTTGTCCCGCACACATTAGCGTTGTACAATTTTTTTTTAGTTTTTGTTGTGTTTTGGCGACAAATTGCGAGTGTAAGGAGCAACAGCAAAATATTTATAAATATTTTGCAGTGTTGTTGTTGATTTATTTTAATTTTTGTTTGACAAAGTAACACAGTAACACACACACACACGCACACGCACATATCAAAAGGAAAGTGGGCTTAAGACGAAACAACAAGAGGTGAGTGTTTATGACAAAAAGCTCGCTGCTTTGAGCGCGTTCACATTTACTTTGAATAACCAGTAATATGTATTTAATATATGCTTAGTTTTTATAATGCTGCAATTAATTAATAAGCAAGTGCGACTAATGATTGAATATTAAGGCGCAAAAGCAGCTACGAAAACAAACACAAACACACACAAAAACACACAAATAAACAAACTGAGCAGAGGCAGCAGCAGCAGCGCCGTCAACGTCAGCAGCAACGCGTCGCATAACATTGCGAAATTGATTTTTCATAGCGGCTGCTCTCGCGCGCTCTCTCATTTGCACTCTCTCTCATATTTTTGATGTGCTCTCTTCATTTGTAAGGAGAGGGCGCTGCCAATGTGTCTGGCAGGCGCGTCGTCAACCTGTCACAATAGCAACAACGTCAACAACAAGAACAACGCCAGTGCGGCCATTGTTGTTGTTGCTGCGACAACTAATCAAAGCGGCGCGTTTTGCCTAGCGACTTTTGGCGCTGTCGCTGTCGCTGCCAACGTCGACGCCAGCTGCCTGCTGCTTTGCTTTCGTCATGACCTTCATGACTCATCGTTTTGGCTTGCCAGGCGCGCTGGCCGTGCGAGCGAGATGGCGCGACTAGTGCTGCCCGCTCCTGTGCTGGGGACTACGTGCCGCCGCATGGCCCGCCTTTTTGGACGCGCTCTGCTTTTGGTTTTTGTGTTACTTATTTTTTTGTGTTGTTTGTTGTTTTCTGTTTGTTTTTCTGTTTTTTTTTTGTTTCTTGCGCATTTAATTAAATAAATTGTCCTTACATTTAGCCGCCTGCCATTGTTAATGTGCTTTGTGGCGTTGTTTTTGTTGCATAAATTGGAGCGCAGCTAATATATAGTTGGCCATTTTGTTCATTAATTTTGACCACATTTGCCACCTCAATTCACTGCTACTGTTGTGCCTCCCATTCGGCCAAACAGCAGGCCGCACCTGTGTGTTGAGGCAATACACAAAACGGTTTTGACGCTTTTCCAAATACCGAAACATTTGGCTATTTTGGCCAAGTTATCTGAGGTTATTTGTAGTTGTTTGCCTTTTGGACAGGAAAACAGACTTTGGCAGGTAATTAAGTCTTATTTAATATATAACTGGGAGTGGCTCATAAAAAGGTGCCTAATAAGTATGTAGTTGTTTAAAACACAGCCGTAGCCTGGCCAACTATTTCATAGCATACTTATTAGGGCAAAAAACAAACTTAATTATTCGTATTTGAAACCTTTAAGTGTTTGTAAGTACAACTTTTTTGTTTTTAAATTTTTGAACAAATTTGACAATTGCAACCTCCACCATACAAAAAAATTGTTAAAAATCTGACTACTATAACTCGTATATTTTATATTAATGTCATCGGTATATATTTTCAACCCAAAGGCAAATTTATCGTTTAAAAATATTTGCATTATTAAATATTTTATATTTTTTGATACATTTCAAATTAAAATAATTTTTGAAAATGTGTTATTAATGTTATTAAATTAATGTAAATATACTGTAAACTATTATTACGTTTTCGATTACACTGGATTGCAATGATCTTACTTTTTTTTTAGATTTATCAAAACTTTTATGAGCTATTTTCTCTCTACAGTTTCCCAAAATGAAATAAAAACTATAAAGTTTAAAGCTCAATTGTGATGTAATTTTTTTTTTATTCAAACTTAATTTCACATTTTCCATTTCTCTTTCCGTTTTCTCTGCGCAAACCTAAATTTAACTGTCCAATTTTAATATTTTACTATTATCTCTTTTTATTTTCATTCTTTTTTGCCCAGTTTAATTTCACTTTATTTTCGTATATTTTCCGTGCTCCATTTGTGGCAGCTAGAAAATTTGCATTGGCGTGGAAATTTCCGTTAGATTTGTTGAGTTTTGCGTGGGCAAGTTTTAAGCCCTTTTAATGAAGCGCGTTTTAAATGAGAAGAGGCGAAGAGCTCAGTTAGTGCCTATATCGAGGACAAAGTTAATGAAAGAACTGTGGAAAATGCAAATGAAAAGCGCATAAAAAAGGAAAATAAAGTAAAAAGTCAAACCAAACTTTTGCCCATAGGGGCGGGTAATAAGAGTACGGTAGGGGGCGTGGCATTGCTAGTATACAAAGTAATAAGTACGTGTATCAACTGCTTGTCCTTAAAAGGAGCGGGGCGGGGCGGTGCGCAACCGAAACCCACACCCAAAACCCGGGGCGAATCTTCAAGTCAATAGAGTTGACAAGACTAAAATGTAATCAAAGGGCAGCCAAATTCCCACTCAATGTGTGTATGTGTGTGTTGGTGTTCGTAAACGTAATATTAACAAATGGCTGGCCATCAATTTGCAGCTTATTTAATGTTGCTACAATTGGCCAGAAAGGGGCTGCCAGTGGAGAGGGGCGAAGGGCGGGTTGGAGGCGGTAGACGGGCACTTTACTTATTCCCAGCACTGTCGAATTATGTAAGCAGCCGCGTGACACTTGCCAAAAGCCCTTCAAGAGTGAAAAATAACGCACGACACACGCGTGCAAAAGAAAATATAAATAAAATGAATAGCAAGAAAAGAAAATTTAAAAAAACACCTAAATACGAAGATTTAATACACTAACATATCCCAATGTACTGTTCCCATTTATAATTTAATAGTACAGCATAAATTGTTTAATAAAGATGTTTTATAGATTTAAATTCAATTTGTGAGTTTGCTGCAAATATCTTAAAAATTTTCGTACTTTAACTTTAGTAGTAATAAAGTGGTCCAACTTTGATCGAATTTTGCTGATTAAACTTATTCTAATCAAAAGTATATATAATTTATGGGCTCCCAGCTTTTATTTTCAATGTGTTGCACATTCCTTCACGAAAAGTGAATACCGCAATCGCAAGAGCATCAAAAAACGCAAAGAAAAGAATAGAAAAAAAAGGAAAATAATCACAATACTGTGCAAAATAAACATGAATAATAAATTATGATGGCAAGAGAAGAGAGGTATGTGTGTGCGCACGTGTGTCGAGTCAGAAGTCGGTGTGTCATGAAGTGATTTTCTACAATTTTTCAGTGCCTTTTGTCGTTTATCGTTTACCGTTCTCGGTGTGTGTGTGTGCGGGTGTGTCGCTAGTAGTCGGGGGCAGGGTGCAGGAGTGCGGGAGGGGTGCGGGAGGGGCTACACTTTTCCGGCAGACGTCTGCGAAATGAGATAAAAAACATTTAGGCTTCACAATGGCATTGTTGTATCGTCATGCTGTGTGCGCAAAATGCCTTAGCTAAAAAGGCAAAATCAGAAGCCGCTTAGCGCCCGAGCAGGGACATCATTTTGCTGCCGCCTTTGCCGCTGCTCCTTCTTCTTCTTCAGCTTCTTCTCTAAGCACTGCCCAACACTGCCCAACACACGCTTTCTCCGCTCCTGTTGTTGTCGCTGTTGTTGTAGTCGTCATCTGGTGGTTGCTTTCCCTCCACAGACAGTCGCATTTTTGCGCTAATGATTAATGGCTGTCATCCTGTCGTCCTGTGCTCCTGTCGTCCTGTACTCCTGTATTTCTCTCCTCCTGGCGTAAATTCGCTTCGGCGCACAGTGTTTCAAAAACGAAAAATTCAATTGAAAATTGAAAAATAATACTAAAATTGGCTTAAAAATATTTTTAATCAGAGTTTAAAGGTTCGTGTTTACTTCTTTTCTAAAAAAGTAACAATAAGATTTAAGAAGTTATGGCACAGTTTTCATTTACTTAAAACTTTTTCTTCAAGAAATATAAACGAATTTTATAGTTTTCTTGATACATAGCTTGATTGCTTCTTTATTTCAACTGCACACAAATCATTCTATATTAAATTCGCTAACATCAGCCTTTAAACACTACAAATAGTTTCATTTTTGTACCGTTTTCGCATATATTTGTTCCACTGTGCATTGTACCGCTGTCCCATAAGTTTCTAAGCGCCTTCGGGCGCAAAGCCGCTCAAAAACTTTTTTTGTTTGTTGCTGGGCTCTACATCCTGTTGCCTTTCGCTTTTGTTGCAGCTGTTGCAAATCTCAGACGTCGTCGTCCTCGCAGCAGTGTTGATAAATGCACTTAAAGTACCCGCTTATCGCCTGCCATTACCAAAGCCCATTCATTTGGAGTGAAATCTTCAGGATTTCAATATGTTGTCCGCATGCAAATGCGAGTGGCACGACTCGTGCCTGGATTGGCGTGGAGAGGGGGCACAGGTCATTCATTACGTTCATTAGCAAAAGGATTTTGCTGACAGAACGAACCCAACTAGACCCAATCCGAACCCATACAAATAAATTAAAATTGACAAGCTCCACTTTACAATATAAGTAGTGCTCCAACCTGGAGTCTATAAATCTATATATAGTATTATTTCATATCTAGTATGTATTGCGAAGCAAAAGGCCAATAAGACATGAAACGGAAGGGGGGCAACTGGGTTTGGCTGCGTTCGGGGGGTAAACGGTAATAGGATTGCGTTGTACGAACAAAAAAAATAATATAATCCAAACCAAGTGAGTATGGTTTATTTTTCTGTGCAAAACGTTTACAGAATTTTAAAAATGCTTGTTTTCCTCTGCTGTTGTCATCTTTGTTTTCTTTTATTTTTGCTTTTCGGCTAGGTGAGGATGACGACAAAAAAATTCTGAGCAGGTTTTCGAGTCAGCAAAGAGTCAATAAATTGATGAGAAGTTGACTTTACGTTTAGCTCTTCGAGTGTGCGAAATAGTGTTTAGAAATTGGTAAGCAACACTCTATGATTAAGTGTTGCAAAAGTCGGTTATATAAATTTGGATAAGAGTTTCCCAACTATTTATTTAAATTGCTTTCGTTTCAATTAAAAGTGAACTTATGAGTAGTCTCTGGTGAGAGTTTTCACAGTTACCCGCCCCATTTTACACACGCACACACATTCCTTACCCAGACAGGTATTGGCATTTTCCCTTCCCCCCGGCGTACAGCGATCCGTAGCTGATGCCTCCCATGTGAAATCTTCATGTAAATTGCGTTGAAAGGTCGAGAACCCATTGAGCTTTCTTCATATATGAACAGCAACGGCAACAACAAACGCGAATTGTTGCACACACGTGTAAAAACAAGTGTTAACTCAAAGTCAGCACCCACCTACCCTGCCCCGTTTACCCCTCCCTTACGCCCGCCTCTGCACTGTCCAGCACAATTTGTCATTTGCCAAAATGTAAAAAAGCAACAGCAGAAAAATCGAGTGTTTTTGGGGGGTTTTGTGTTTAGCTGCTTTACCTGTTCTGAGTTCTATTAAATATTCACCCTTTTACTCATTTCTCTTGTTTCTTTTTTTTTGTTTGGGTGTGCACACACACCCCTAAACTGCCCCCAGCCCAATTCTCTATTACATGTTGAACATGCAAGTTTCGTTTATTCGCTGATGTTTACAAATTTTCACGCCAAAATGAAAAAAGTTTTTGTTGTTGTCGTTCACAAGTCAGCAGCAAACATTTTGTTGAATGTGGAGTTGATATTATATTATATACACACTGCATACTCTATCTCTATCTTGTTCGCTCTTTCTGCTGCTAGCCCTTTTCTTAGGTAATGTGTTTATTTTTTACTCCGGGGAGTGTTGAGTGTGAGAGCTGCCTCTTGTGGTCTTGAGACCCTGTTCAAGAGCTGCTTCTTCTTCTTTGTTGTTGTTGTTGTTGTTGTCCTTTTTTCTTCTTCTGTCGTCGTCATGTGTCAAGTGCCAAAGTAGTAAACAACATGTTTACTCCACAACAACAACAACAACAACAACAATCTGTAAGATTTCCACTGTCGACTCCAACGTTTAGCCAAGTGCCTCAAGTGGCCTTGAAGCCGCAGCCAAAACTGTTGACCGTCGCCCCTTTTTATTCGTTTTATTCTATATTTCATATGAACTCTATAAACTTGGCAACTCTATCTCATAAACGGGTTTCAAGTTTATTTTCCGCAACTCTGATTTCCCCAAAGACAACTTTTGTGTATTGCTTTTATTCGACATTTTCAATTTATTAATGTATATGACAAATCTTGAGTGATTATTTACAGTTATGTATTAATTTTGACAGTTTATAACCATATTCTATACTTGAAATAGTAATATCAATAATTTATTGAGTAATTATTGTATATGATTAAAAAAAGTTACTGTGCTTTGTGGCCTTTATTTGTGGTCAATTTATTATATAATCAAATTTGTATTTATCAAATTGATCCGGACTCGATTCGTCGTTTTTTATACTCTGTTCAGAACATCCATCTTTTAGTGCTAGTATTAACAAATTTAGTTCTTAGTCTTCTTCTGTCAGTTAATAATGTAATTGATTTTTATAAGTAATTGATGTAAACAGCTATTATTTCCTTTTTTTGTTTTTCAAGCAAATTTACTTGAGTATATTTTGTGGCAAATGCCAATTAGCGAGTCATACAGAAAAAGAGCATTAATGCTAATGCTAAATTTAGTTGAAAGCGCCAGAAAGTTGGCAACAGTTTTTGCCGCAACCAAATTGCTTATTTATGCCAAAGAGCAAGTGGCTGACAACAAAGGACAACAGCAATGCTAATCAAGAAGGCTGTTCCAATTGCGGATGCAAGACTAAATGATACCCTACAGGTAGCTACAAGCTGCCTTAACATATACATTTATAAATAATCATAGATAAATTGCTTGTGTTTGTTACATCAACATAATATGCTCTTCGTATCCATTGCGTAGAGGGTATAGCAAGCATATTAGTTATGTAAAGTGCGCTCTGCTGTTTTTTGGGACAATGTGCGTTGTTGCGGCTTTACCCAGAATCGCTCCCAACTCCCTCCTCAAATGAAACCGAAACTAACGGTCCGTCTGCCGTCCCACTGCGAGCACCTGGCTCCCCAGCCGCATGCATAGTTCATTACATTTTCGCTGATTTGGCACGTACGCAGCCTAAAAACATTTACCCTCTAATAAGGCCATTTGCACAACAGATGGCGCGGCGGTGCCAAAAACCAAACTGACCGCTGGTCGGCGCCAGCGTGTTAAATATGTGAATTATGTTAATTTCAAGTCGACGCTTCTCTTCTTTCTCTCTCTCCCACTCTGGCATATGTGACGCGTCAAAAACTGTAGTTTGTTACATGCAGTCGCCTTACCCCTACCACCCGCCCCCTCTGGTTACCCTGGTTTCTCCCCCCGCCGCACAGCGTTTTGTATTACACAAAGTTGTTGTCCGGGCATCAGTTGACAGTCCCAGCGGCATCGAGCAAAGGCCTCCACACACACACACACACACACACATGTGCGCTATGCGTCATCGTCTACCACACACACACACGCACACACGCACACACGCACACCATGTTGTCACATGTGCGCAACAAATTGCGTCTGCCGTTTTGAATTTTGCGGTTACATTTCCGTTGCACCGCCGGCATCGATGATGTCGTCGTCGCAATTGCTGGGAAGAGTGGGGGACTGTGTTGGCGGGGGCCAACGTTGACAGCATTTCAAATAGCAAAAGCCAAAGGCGTGCAAAATAATAACGGCGCATAACCTGGCTAAAGCAAAGCCGAAGGCAACACACAGTTCACGCAAAAGTCCCCGCTGCTTAAACCAAATCGCACAGTGACACAAAATGCATTTGCTGTGTTCAACGAGGCGACGTTGTAGAGTAGCAAAGTAAATGTTTCTTTTGATTTATCATTTCTTTGCGTGAGCAAATTGATCTGTTTCAAATTTAATATATTTTCTAGCATTTTTACATTTAAATTTTGATGAACTCCTTAGAAACTTCAGAAAATTTTTTAATGCAGTGTTTTATAATGCCAGTTAAATTGTTTTTCTTGCCTTTTGTTATAGGTACATAAAAACATTTTTCGATAATTTGGCTTTAGGGTTTATTTATTAACAATTACTGAAGAAATGCTTATTTTTAACCACTGTGCTTTTGCTTTCACACCACTGTGCGGCGCGTGGTTGTCTTCGGCAGTTTCGCATGCAGGCCAAAAGTATGCAACGATTGAAAAAAGCAAAAAAAGAAACTGAAGAAAAAAGTAAATCTGTAAATCTGATTTATGCGTTTGGTGCGCGACGCGTCGAGAGAGAAAGAGACAGTGAGAGACAGAGAGAGTGAGAGCGACTTAGATTTGAGAGGGTACAAGCACAAATCGCATCAAATTTGTAGCCTTAGTGCGGGATTTACGAATTGGCAGATTATGGAAATTGCTTTTGGCCCTCAGCTGGGGCAAGTTTTATTGATCAGCTGCCGAAATGCTGTGCAACAAAATGATGATGCTCAAGTAGCCACAGATAGTTGCTGCTATGACTCATAAAAATCTGAGAGAGAGAGAGAGAGAGAGAGACAAATGTTGTTTTCAGAGCCAGAACATGTCATAATTTGATATGCGGCTTAAGTAATGCCAAGCTTAATACCTGTAGACAAATAATTACAACAAGAGCAACGGAAGAGGGAGGGGATGACAAGTGGATTGAGGATTGGGGTGGTTGTGGGTGGTTGGTGCCACATGTGGCATATTTAATGACAATGAAGCTCGTGTCAAGGATTACTAATTAGTGTCTGGACGTTGACGACCAACAACCTCTTTGGCTGTTGCTTTTTATGAGCTTTATGTGTGTGTGTGTTTGCTGCTGTTATCTTTGGCTTAAGTGCACACCAACACACACAAACACACACACACACACACACACTCGCACTGTGTGGCAAGATATTTGCTTTTTAAATTGACTTTAGCCGCCCACAAATTGAGTTGTCCAAGCGACACAGCTCAGCAATGCCGACTGTCGTCCCCATTTTTATTCCACTCTCGGCCTGCCCCTTCCCACCCCGCCCAACTTTCCGTCTGTCTATGTCTGTGTGATAAGCGTTCATGTCTTCAGTTACCTGCGGCTTAAGTGAAATTTTCGTTGATGTTTTTCGGCATTTTTCGGCTGGGGGAAACAGTGCAGAGATGTGTAAGGTGTGTGAGTGTGTGTGTGTGCGGGAGGATGAGTGTGTAAGCTGTGTGTGTGTGGGCGTTGCGAGGAGGCGTGTCCATTTAATTGCAGCTTCAGTTCTGGTCTGTGTACATTGCCCAACTATGGGCATTATGACTTTATTATAATGCTTGTGGCTGTATAAAAGTCATGCATTTTATAGAGTATCTGGATTACTTGGGCTATCTCGTAAGCTGTAAATGGAAGAGTTTAGCATTACAACTAAATACAATAATAAAAGCTAAACAATTTTTTGAAAAACAAGAAGCAAAAATCATTGAAGAAAAAAAAAATATAATAAAATTCATTAAATATATAAATATAAATAATAACATACTATTACAAATCTGTAGCTGCCTTCAGTAAAATCTATGTATATTTCTAATTTATATACACTATTTGCTTTATTGCCTTGTTCAGTTAGGGTATTTACAAATCGTTGTTGTGTTTTTCAGCCACTTGAGTGGTCTTGTTCTCAAAGATGATGCGATTTGGGTTGCCAGCTGATGCTGATGCCGTTTCTGTTGCTCAAGTTGCTGCTAAGCTGATTTGTATTTAATGAGCTGTATATGCAGCACTCACACACACACACACATACACACGCACTCACACACACCTTCGGCTCGGCAGCAAAATAAAAACATTTACTTTTTGGGTGGGAAGCTTTTGGGGTCTCGCTTGGCTTTGAGTGGGTTTTGGGTCTGGGTCTGGGTTAGCTACGGGTTGTCAAGGCTTTGCTCCGGACTGGGTCTGTGCAGGCAGCTCAAGTGTCGACTGCTGTGTGTGTGTGTGTGTTTGTGCCTGTTTGTCTGTCTGTCTGTCTGTGTCTGGGGCTTTATCGTCGCGGCTCAGGCGTCTCTTGTCAGCTCGTCAATTTGAATAGGCATCAAAATCATTTGCCAAACCACCTGTCAGCGATAATGATAATGATGATGATGATGATGACGACGACGTCGTCGCTGTCACACACTTTACAACAAACCCTGCCCCGCAACCCCGCGCCCGCCATCAGATCCCTTTTGCCCATACATATATATGTGTATATATCGACATCGAGAACATGCGACGCGATTATTTGCCTTAATATAATGCTTGGTTGCCGCTTGCTATCCTCGGGCCTCTCCATTTCTTTATATTTATTTATTTATTTTGTATTTGCTTAGCATTATGCGTTTGCTTCTGTTGCCCAAACCCGAAACCAGGAAAATCCCCACATAAACCCTCTTACCCGATACGCCGCCCCCACCCCCCTCGATGTCATAGCCACAAAGGCAGGCGCATCGTTTTAACCCCTCGAGTGCAAAATTCATAAATGAAATTCCGTAAATATTTTCCTTGGTTGATTTCTAGACTGCAAATTAAGCCGTGGGCCCTTTTTCGAAATTTGGTCGCGGTAATTCCCCCAAAAAATGTTAATCGAAATCGGACCAAAGCGCGTTTACTTTGCAGCAATTATTTGGTGAAGGGAAGGCAGAGAGTGGTTGAAAATCTTTGCATAAAATTTGTTTCCGCCAGTCGCCTCTCTATGTGATTTTCATGCCATGGGTCTTGTTAAATTTTGAGTGAACCACTGAGAAACTTTTTTAATTAAATTTGTCTTACATTATAAAATATTATAGTAAGAATATCTCGTGCACTTAAAAATTTCTTTATGCTTTAGTGATTTTGGTTTAGCTTTGATTATGGAACTATTAAATTATATTGTCTCTTTAGTGCTGCTTTTGACTCAACTTGTGATGTTTCTTTTAATCATTTGTTATTTTGACGTTTTTTCCGTTTTCTTCAAAATAAAGAGAAAGCAAATAATTTTTGCTCAGTCCAATTATTTTTCTATGGTAATCCTTGATATTATTATCGACGCTAGAATAAGTTTAAAAATAGCTCGTAAGCTTAAAAAGAAATAAACAAATTGTTTCGTAGATTTCCTTCAGACTATATTTTGAACTTTTAAAAAAATTCCCAAAAAAGGTTCTCTGCTTTTAAAAAAGCAGTTTTTATAGGAAAACTGTTGTTTCATTTTTTTTGCCAAGATCTTCCCTAAGATAAATAATTTAGTATCTAAGGAATGCTTTACCCCTTACTTAATCTCAACGGTTTTTTTATCACCCAACTTCATCGTATAGGTTTAGATTTATATATCTTTCAACAGCTTATACGCTTTCCATAGACTTGACCCTATCAGTCCCAACCTTAACCCAATGTAAATATATGATTCTCAATTTCTTGGCAAGCAATTTCTTAAATTGTTTTGCACTCACAACTAATAATGAGGACGAAACGACGACGACAAGGATAAGCACAAAGCTGGGCTAAGGGTGGCCCTTAGGATGTTGCCGGGTTCAGTCTCTTGGCTGAGGGTGAACGCTGGGTGGGATTCTAACCCCCTTTAGAGCTGACTCATGGACATCATTAATGGGCACCCAGCAGCAAGTCGCCGTTTTAGTTTGTAGTTTGACGCTCTTTATATAACCCCACGTTGGCCTTGCTTAGCGGTTTTTGGTATACAGTTAGCCGCGCGTTCTCCTTCTGCGGCTTGCTCCACATCCCGGTTAGCAGCTGCTTTTTGGTCGCTTTTGTCTAAAAGCCAAGAAACCGCCAACGGACGGACAGCGCCTAATCGACTTTACCAACATTAAATGCGTGCGGTTAGCCAGTGTAACAGCTCCCCCCCACCTCCCCCGCTCTACCCCCTTAGCTCAGCTTATTCCAGTGAAAAACTCGCCCCACATGAAGACGGCGTGAAAAACAGAATAAGAAAATTCCCCACTTGGCGTAAGGTCCCCTGGCCATGCATTATTTATGCCCATAAAAATATTATTGCCATTTTTTCGCATTTGGATTTTTGTAGACGTCATTCCGGTTCTCCCCCGTTCGTCCCGCTCGCTCGGTCCCTTCGAACGTCTTGTCAAATGTCAGGCGTGAAGTGTTTGTTGATGCGCTTCTCGTGCGATGATGAGGGCGAACCCGGCTAAGGAAACGCCGGATGTGCTGAGTAATTGGACCCATATGCTAACCCCTCCCACCACAAATATTATATATATATATATATATATATATAGAGTGGGGTGTAGTTGTGTGTAGTTCTGGGTGGTTGCGGCTTCGTGGTGACAACAACACACTAGCGTTTATATATATATGCCAGAGGCGCTTCGACAGAAAAACCAATTGAAATTTTTGACTGCATGAATTGAGGTTATGTGTGTTATTTGCTTTATAAAAAAAATATAATTAGTTGCGCCTTTTAGCTAGCAAAAGTGGAAGCAGTACAGTTTACAGACAAAAAATAAAATATTTTTGTTTTGTAAGAAATTAAATGGCATAAAATCATTTTTAATTATATAAAACTCTAGCTTATGTCTTATATAAAGCATAGACAAAAGTATGATTATATGTTTATATTGGTAATACGAGTATTCAATGACAGACGTGGGGTTATGTAAGACACTTCTATTATTTGGAATTTGAGAGATTTTCATTTCGTATTATGAGGTTTATGTTAGTTAAGTTTAATATAATACAATTTCTGAATATATTTTAGCTAAGCAACGCAGATTTACATAAAATGTGACCACAAGTAAAGTTAGCCATAAATAAAAAAAAGTCAAGTAAGTAAACTTTCTGTTGAGAGCACACACAAGTGAGATTATGTAAGAGTTAGTGAGGTTAGGTTTGCCATAACAGCATCTATTCAACGCATAACTGCACAAAATGGAAAACTGCTGGTTGCCCGACCCATTAGTTATAAATGCATGAATCATATTCATGTTCATGTGAACGCACACAAATGTGCCCAATGCAAAACGGGGCGGGCAATTGGCGATTTACGTTTTCTGATTTTCAACGGAATTCGCCAGTTGTTGTTGTTAGCTATTTGCTTTTCTTTTATTTGTGGGTCTCAATTATTGCCCATTGGCAGCTGCCAATACATTTGGTTTGGCCACGTAATGCCCATTTAAATGACTGCACAAAAGCCCGATTTCGAGTCCAGCCACAGCAGACGCCACCAATCAGTGTGGCAACTGCTGAGCATTGAGAGGGGGCGGGGGAAGGGAAAGGTGGGGTTTGTGGTTGGGGACAACGGAGTTCGCAAATAAAGTGGCGATTGGATATTACAACTTTCCGGTCACTGCATTTCTGCAAAGTTCACAAAACTACCAAACACAACTACGACGACAAAAGTTGTCCCCCCCCGACCGCCCGCCCCCTCTTGCCCTTTTGCCTGTGTGCGCCCCCTTGGTCCTCGTACAAGTTCTGCTCCCACAAGCAGAACAATTTTCACAATGTGCGCTCAACTGTAGTGGCAAAAGGGTTTGGCATGGAGAGAGGGGGCGGTGGCGAGGGGGCAGGCTGGTAGGCGTTGAGTGTCGTGTAGTGTAGCCAAACAGGAAGTACCACACACACTCACATTCACACACACACACACATACCTACACACACACCACATTTGGCAACATGTGACCAATTGCGAGTATTTAAAACAGAGCCCGGCCTTGGCCAGCGGCCACAAATGAATTTATTTATTTTACGGTTTGACCCAAACGCCCCCAACTGCCACCCAACTGCCACCCCCTTCTTCTATATTTGTTTCTCTCTTTTTTTATACTTTGCCATTTTCATTTGGTTGCATTGCGGCCCTGCAGCCCATCAGCTGCCTGTGGCACCGCAATGCAAACAATTTATGTGGCACGCCAGGGCTGTCACCCGCTCCCAAAGTCGCTAAAGATGCGTCGTGTCCGTCTGTCTGTCTGGCTGAGCAACCCCCACGTTGAAGGCGTCGCACAACGCACACTTGATAGGCTGTTCTTCTCGGGGTGGTGCTTTCGTTTTCCGGGTGGTTGCGACATTGAAATTTATCGACTTTTGCGCCCAAGTCAGGTGGTGCACGCCGCCGCATTCAAGTGGTGCCAGGAGGATCTCCTCTTGATCTCTGACTCTCCGGCGCACAGGATTCACGCCACATTACACTGTCTGTGCGAGCGCTTAAAAACATAGAAGTTGAAACAACAACAAAACAGCAACTCACACACAAAATGCCAAAAAAAAAATAAAATAAAAAATATTTAATTAAAATTTATGACGCAACCCCAGGGTGCAGCCACCCAAAAACGCCACCCACCTGACGGCCCAGCGCTGGCTCGACAGCCGCATCAACAGTCAGCCGAATGCCAAACGATGACACCCTTCAACGCTGCCAAGCCCAAACCCAAACCCAAACCCAATTCCAAACCCAAACCCAAGCTCAGAGCCCTGGATCCCCAGTAAGGTTGACTTTTGTATTGCCCCCGCCAGTCAACACTTGAAGTTTATGCTCCCAAATGTCTCATTGACGGCCATTTTTAATGGCCTGCACTTGATGTACAAAACAAAAATTACAAAATACAAACAGAAACAGGCATAAATATGCTTCAGCGAGTGTGCACGACTGAGCGGATGCCCTGCAAATGAGCTTTTTAAGCTATAAAAGAACAAACTTAACAAAAGTCTATATACCCTGTACAAAACAGATAACAAGTGGAGTAATAAAAGAGATCTTGGGATTATAAAGAAAATAATGCATGTTAAATATCGCTTAGATCATTAAGGTTGTTGTTTTCATCAAAATAATATTTACCTAAGGACATATGACTTCTCTTTAGCTTCAGGAGGTCTTAAAATTCTTGGAAAGATATTTACTTACGATACAGATCTATGTAATCTTAAATAACATAAATATTACAAATCAGTTTAGAAAGAAAACTACCCGAATATTTTGTTATCCTTAAAAAAAAAAGTTTTTAATGTATAAATATTTGTGTATCAATTATAATTGAACAATAAACCGCTTTTTTAGGTAAATTTTGTATATTAATATATATTATTTAAATAAACTATGTGGCACATACCAAGACACCTTTATATCATACCCTTAACACTCACATTTGCAGGGTATGTTAACAGAAATAAAAAATAGCAAATATGCAGCATACTTTGAGGCGCGCAATGCACATGCGAGCTATTAAAAAGTTGCAACGTTGTATAAATAACAAACATGGCAAAAATGAAAGGGGTGCAGATTTTGGGGAGAGGAGCTTTTCTGCATGGCATGCGACGCGTGGGGAGGGGCGCAACTGCCGGGATAAGTTGAGTAAACATTTCAGAAAGCTAAAGCCATTGACGGCTTGCATGGCGGAAATTTACTTGTAAACGCACCGCAGAGCAAACAAATCAATTGAGCGTTAAAGGCCACGCGAACGGAGCCCGGCCCAACCTTAACCCTCAAATCCCAAAAAAACTTGGCTCCCTCACTGTTGTTGTAGGGAGGTAGGGAGGGGGGAGGAGAGGTCGAGCTCTGCCTTTGTTGATAATTGAAAGCGTCTGCCGCTCGCTCACTTAATCAATCAGCCTATCAATCAATCAATCAATCCAATGCTTAACATACCAAGTCCCAAAGGTCATAGGGGCCGCATTGGGGGAAAGGGCGGGGTCGCTTTCTGTGCGTGTGTTAGGTGTGTGTGTCGGATTGCTGCTAATTGCAATTAGTGTGCGCCACTTTGACAGCCACTGTGACAACAACAATAACAAGAGGAGCAACAACAAGGACAACAACGGGAGTAACAGCTAGAATAGCCAGCGAGGTCAAGCGGCGAGGGCTGCTCGATGTGTTGCCTAATCACAACCAATGTTTGTAGCTAGCGTTGAACTTAACTGGGCTTAACTAGGTTCTAGATGAGTACGTAAATGAATGGCAGACATATGTAAAACAGGTTTTAAGTTGACTGACAGTTGCTCCATGTTGCAGTTAGTTTTATAGAGTTGCCACCTGTTGGTGAACCCCAAATAAACACAGAATCTAAAAAAATTAAAGCCTTCGTAGCTCAACAAATTTAGCCGTTGTTCAAAGTAGTTTACAAGTAGCTTGTAAATTACAAATATTTAAAAAATATATAATTATAATTCTTTAAAGTTTAAAGACATGAAGTTTTAACATATTTTTAACAGATGGATAACATTTTGATATGAACCTAAAGAAACCTATAAAAATAAGTTATTCAACAAAGCGGAAAAAGGCTGGCAACCTTGTTACACACATGACAACTTTAAAGAGTTGCCACACTTTGGCAAATGTGTATAAATAAAAGGTTTAACTGAGTGGGCAAATTGGATGAGTTATCTTTGCCAAACACTTAAAATTGCAGGCCACATGCATCAATTCAGTCAATGCAACTCTCGTAGCACACACACCCGCACACACCACACACCACACACACACACACATACACCCAACTAACCTCTTGTCAGATCTCTGGCAGTTGATGCTGCAATCAGCACAATATGCCACAAAGAAAGAAATGGCAAAGGATAGAAAGCCAGTTTAGAGAGGGGGTGGTGAGAACGGTAGAAGGTGCAGCCAGTTTTCATTTCCTGGCCCGAAACCTGGCCAAAAACAAACTGTGTCAAAGCATTGCCATGTGGCAACATGTGGCCACAGACGAGAGTCGAGCGTTGCAACGTTTGCATTTTGTGTCTTTTATGTGGCTCTGATGCCGGATCCTGGGCGCGTTGCCAAAGTGCCTGCGGTTATGCGCCAGTGTTTTGGCTGGCGAGCATCAAGGCTGCAACTAACAACTGGCAGCAGCAGCAGCAGCAAGCGGGGGTAGGTGCAACACTGGCAACTCGAAACTGAAACGAGCCGCATTAACGCCGCCTTTAAAATTTATGATATTTACTCGAGCAGACGCTGGGGCCAAACGAGTTGGGCATTTTACTTAGCTGCACGGTGTCCTCAGGTGTTGCGAGTGTGTGTGTGTGTGGATGTGTTGTGGTATTGCTGTCGTGGCCACGTGCCAGCCAGCCTCTAGTTGTTGCAGCAGCTGCTATCCAAGGCTGCCTGCTGCCTGCTTTGGTTATGCATTTTTTATGGCCGCACATCAAAGCCAACTAAAGAGACGCCAACAACTTGGCAAAATCACAGCGGCCAATGAGTAGCTGCTTTAGCGAATCTGTGAGTCATCAGGCCTCTGTGGTTTCCGGCTATTTAAAGCTCAGTGGACACTCTACATACCCTGTAAATCTGACGGGAAACCAACTTAAGGGTTCTCAGTCGTAGGGTTGTTACCAAGATATTTATTGGCCAAGTTATAAAGCGGTGTTTGAAGTTCTTTACTTTCAAACCAAATTTTTTGTTTTTTTTTTTAACGTATTTTGTAAACCCAAAATTAAAATACAATACTTGAAACTTTATATTGTCGTTAAGAATGTTTTACAGTTAATTTCAGTTAAGCAAGCTCTTCTCTTATATATTGAAATCAAGAATGACTCATATTTAATTTAATCTTATTTAAGATAGAATGGCTCTTTAGAAGATAAATTGATTAAAATGTTCGCTCTTGGATCAACAATGTTGTTTTTAGTGTATTAAAGAGCCATTAAAATAATTTTATAATTTTTTATAATTTTGTGAAATAGTTTTTGCTTTGTCGAGTAAATTTTCTTTTCACGTTTGATAACTTGGCCTTCCCTGCGATGCATCAACTGAGTGTGCGCAATTTCTTACATTTCCTGTTATATTTGATTAATCATAGCTTCTTTCTATTTCGACTTAATTTCCTGCTGTTTATTTATATCCAGCGTTTTCTTGGGATAGGCCGCAGCATAGTTCATGTGTTCACAGGGCAGCAAGCGGCAAGCGGCAAGTGGCAAGTGGCAAGTGGCAAGTTGGCCGGATGCACACTAACCAACTGCCTTCGTTGACTATGATTGGCCTTTCAATTTCAAAGGAATACCCCGAAGGCAACATCCAAAGCAGCTGCCGCGGCAGCCTCCACATTTATTTTTATAGCATAGAAAAGTTTTTCGTTTAGCTGGAAAAACCACTTGCATTCGCGTTTCGTGTTAGTTCTTGACTTCAGTGCTGCGCCGCCCGTTCACTTGTCAACACCTGAGCTCCTTGCTGCCAATTGGTGCTCCTTTTACTCCTTTCGCTGGTTTTTCTGCAAACGATTTTTGTAATTTTGCTAAGTGTTTGCCCTGTGAGACGCCTTTAATGTGGCAGTCTTCGACGGCGTCGTCTGGTGGCAGTCGCAAAAATTATTAGCAGCATGTTCTGTCGTCGCTGCTGGATTGATTTTACCGCCGGTGAGGATTACGTGGTGTGCGCCGGCCCCTGTGCCTGGCGCTATCACGCCACCTGTGCCGCTGTCCCACGGGAACTGGCGCGTGAGTTACGGCGCAAGAGCTCCGGCAACAACTTCCACAACAATTTCGCCAGCTCCTCGAGCGCCGGCGCCAGCTCCAACTCCTGCTCCTGCTCCTGCTCGGGCTCCGGTGTGGAATGGTATTGCCACAATTGTCGTCAACTTTATCGCCTGCAATTGTACTTCGAGGTAGCTATAAGTGAACCTTCACATTTAGCAGGCAGCACAGTCAGCTAGAGATACAGATACATTACGGTTAAAAGACAAAATTACTTACTACTCCCATAACTTTGCCAAGATTGATTCTACTTACTCATTTTCGAAAATTTTTGTTTTTTTCAAAATTAAGAATTCCAAATTTATGTTTTTAATCGATTGTATTTGGCTTAAATAGTATAAAAAACATCACTTGAACTGATTCTGAGGGTGTCAAATTTTTGGTCAAAAATCATGCCAACGTTGATAAAAATTTTGACATTTAAAGCTCTTGGATCCATAGCTTCAATATTTCAACCTCCCATAACTTTGCCAAAACTGAACCGATTTTCATGTTTGATGGCATTTTATTCATGATTTGTCTCTAAATTGATTGTGCATTTAAAATATATGCATTTTTGAAAATAAATTTTTTTTCATTTTTTTTTTCGAAATAATCATGTACCCCCCCTTGTTAATTTTCGAAAAATTTTTTTTTTATTATTTAGAATTGCTAATTTATATTTTTAATAGATTTTAGTTGGCTTAAATAGTGTAAACAACATCACTTGAACTGATTTTGAGGGTGTCAAATATTTGGTCAAAAATCACGCCCAAGTTGACAAGAATTTTGACATGTAAATCCATAGGTCATGACTTGTCTTTTAGATTGATTACATTGGTGTAAAAAACGAATATAATATTATAATTACAGAACTGTAATTTCTATATATTACACAGTAACAGTAAAGAGTGTGTTGTTTTCCTGTTAGGCATAATTATTTTAATCATCAGTTTGGTGGGCAGTCACAACCCGCTGGCTTTTTATGCAGTATATGTTTTAGCCGCTTAACGTTAATTGTTATTGTTGCTTTGCATTTATGCACATTGGGCATTGCCATGCCCACTCCGCCCCGCCCCGCCCAGGCGACATCTCAGACCGCCCACCTGGTCGACTGTGCACTTGACAAAAGAATCTCGAGTCGTCTCCAAAGGCGGCGTCGCCATTTTTAATTGTAACTGTAATTTAGCCATTGTGTTTCAACACTTTTGATGACGCAGCAACCGAGCTGCTGAGTGTATGCACCAGCTCTCCACAGGGGGGCAGCGTTGAGTATGTGTGTGTGCGTGTGTGTGTGTGTGTGCACAGCTGCGGCCACTTGGCGCGTGTGCACGTGTTGAGTTTTTTATATTCCTTTGCTCAGCTTGAAAATGTTATTTTTAGCATACAAATTGCGTGAAAGCTCTCACTAGCTATAACCATCTCTCTATCGCGCTCTCTCTCTCTCTCTCTTTCTCTATGTCTAACCTGCGCTCTCTCTTTCTCTCTCTCTCTCTTGGTTTACTTACAGATTGCCATCTGTGATGATTACAGCCTGCCTGTAGACTTTGTTAAGAAACGACCGTCCAGTTTCGATCCCTGCCTGTCCGAGGCAATACCAACGAATACGGAGCATTGGATAGCGCCGAGTCCACAAACTGAATTTGTAAGTACGACTTGATTGTGAACTAATTCCATAATTTGAACACAAAAACAATATTAATTACTGTTACAAGTGCAGTTAAGGGGTTACAATAAATACATATTTATTACATTTTACGCAATAAAGTCTAAAAGCTTAAGATAATAAAAATAAAACAAATGGGGTTCTTAAAAATATAATTTTTTTAAATATGACAAAATATTTGATAATTTACTTGTTTTTATGTATATTCTGCTGTATTGTACTTTTTAAAGATATAAAATAGTTCTTTATTTACGTAAATATTTTAAATCAAAACGAATCAGTTCATAAATCACAGCAAATGCATTTTCTAAAAAGCTCTTGCAATTTGTGAGGCACTGAATAGGCAACTGCGCAATTAAAGCTTTAAGTGCCCACTGCCCGTGGATAAATAGACAGTCTGTGCGTCAGTTGAGGAGCTAAGCGGTTCAAGAGAAGGGGGCGTGGTCGGCGGCTGAGTGGGGCTTGTATTGGTAAAAAGCAATTAACTGCCCTCCGGCAGCTAATTGATAAACTGCACGCACCGTCAGCGACGAGAATGTCGACAACAACAACGACGACGACGACGACGACGGGCGCATCAGAAATGCGCTAATGAAAAGCATTTTCCTCATTTCCACCCAGTCCCCTCATATTTGCCAGTCTTTTGATTATTTAACCGGGGCGAACAAAGCGGCGCTCGAACAATGCACAAGTCTATTGGCTAAATATTGCAAAAAAGAAGAAGATGAGATGAAAAAAAAAAAACAACAGCCAACCCCTGTTGCCCGGCGGGTGGTCAGCCATAAAAAAGCTAAAAACGGCCAAAGCCAGAGGCTGAGGCAGCACCACAGCCACAGATACTAAGTATTACGAACAAAAAACAAAAATAAATAAAACAGAAAAACAGGGGCAGGCTTGGAGCCTGCAGCAAATGTTGCCACAAATCAAATGGCGCTGTTGCCCCTGGCCCCTCGACCCCCGCCTCGTGGGCCAAACCTACCAAAAATCTCGGCGCGTTATCTCGAGAGTCCGCAAAAGTAACGTTTCGGGTCGGAGTTTGGAATTTAAGTTGTTTTTTTTATGTGCCCATGCGAAATATTTGGTTCGTGTATTGTTTTTTTTTTTTTTGTTTTTTGCTTTTGTTGTTCACATTGTTGTTATCCTTGTTGGTGTTGTTATTGTCCTTTTGCATATTGGTCGTAAAGTGAAAGCGAAAGCGCCTGCTGCGCCGCATGGAGGAGCATAAAAAATCCTGCCTGCCACTTGAATTTCTTTTTATTGAAATTTGTTTAGCCGCAAGCGGCCCCAATGCACACACACACACACACATGTGTGTTTGTGTGTGTGTGTTTGAGTTTGAGTATGTGTTATGAATGTGGCTCGAAATTGCGCAGCAAATGTTTTCATTGGTCTGCAGTTTGTTGGCGCTACTCAGCTACTGAGCTATGGGCAATATTCAGTGATATTCATTGTTGGCTTACAGTTTACACCTTTGTGAATAATAAATGAGTTCGAATAACAGTAAGAGTCTTAACTAACTAGCTAAGGTGACTCGTTATCGCAGAAAATTATCTCTCAGGACTGCTCATTTTTAAGTTTTTATTTAGTTTTTACATTGCGTTTGTAAACGTTAGACTGGCTGCATTATTGTTTTTATTTGCTCTTTGAATCTATAAATCCCGCTTTGGGTGCCTCTTTATATCACTCTCTCTATTTTCTTTCTATCTCGTTTCTCTCAATATAGTGAGCACAATTTTTCTTTTGCTAAATTCTTTTTTGTGCTACTTTCGCAAATGTTTTACTGTTTTACGCTAAACTCTCGTCATTCTGTGTGCTGCATTCGTAAACGTTTCCCTGACTGCATCGTTTATGAGCCTAAAGTGCACAAATACTCGTGCATTCATTTGAATATTTATTCATTTATTTATTTATTCATATGACTATTCATTTGCTGGCATTGCGTATTTTCATTTGCTGTTCGATTTTAGTTTTTGGCCACAAATTGCGCTGTTTTCCTTATCCACTCCCAGTTTAGGCTAGGCCGAGTCCTCCCCCGCCCCGCCCCTTTGCCCTCTTCTTTTGGACCAGCTAATGGCCTAAAGCGTTAACGTTTAGCGGCTCTTCAGTATTCCATATATTCCATGTCCTGTTCATGTTTCTCATGTGACTGCTCTCCATTTCTGCTCTTCTCCCTATCTCATTTTCTCTTCTCCTTTCCCTTCCCTCTCTGCTTCCTCTTGTGCTGTGCTTTTACTGCTTCTCCCGTTGCTCCACTGTTATTAATGTAATTTTATCTTATGACTTTTGTTTTGCGTAAACAGCCGCGACGCGTGTCCACATATAAAAGCTGCAGGCTATGCCTACGTGTGTGTATTAGTGTGAGTGTGTATCTGTGTGTATTAGTGTGAGTGTGTGTGTCATATAAATGCTGGCCGTGTTGTTGCTCTGCTTTGTTGTTGTTGTTTATTTTTGGCGGCTGCTCACGTTTTAATGGCAACGCGCGCGACATTTTTCGATATGAAAACGTTGTCCCCAATTCCACCCACCAACCACCCACCCCCCTGCCTGCGTCTCTGCTCCTGTCTCCTGTCTGGGCTGCACTGTGAAGTGCACTTGGTGAGAGTCGTCGCCTGTTTAGCGAGCTGCTGTTTCAGCTCTTGTATTACTCTCCACGGAGTAATATCAGCGATAACTCAGCAGAATCAACTCACACACACAGCGAACACAACAAAAGCCACGTGTGTGTGTGTATGCGTGTGTGTGTATGTGAGTGCTGTTGCTGTGGCCTTTTTGTTTATTTCAATAACTTGGCCGCGAGTCGCTTTTGTTGTCGCTTGCTTTTGCAGCTCGACAACATCACATATTACTCATACGCCGCTTTGTCTAGCTTAGAAACTAGAATGAAAACAAAATGAAATCGAAAAAGTAAAATGACAAATGGCAGCTAAGCAACGAACTGTGTATGCTCTGTGTTAGGTTGTTTATTACAAATACGAGTTGATTATCAATCGAAAGACAGTTTTGACCCGATTAACTATCGATAAACGATAAGCAATATATTAAATTTGCAAACTCTTGCTTTTATATTTCCATAGAAAGTTGGGAAATGGAGTCTATAGGAAGATAAACTAAATTATTTAGTTTGAACTGATTGATTGGATTAATCTGAAATAAGTAAATTTGAATTAAGTTAAATAGTTGTGCCGATTATGAGCTTCATTTTTTATGTTGGTTAACAATAACAAAGTTATTATACCCGATGATGGCAAGCGTATGCAAACACTCGTCGTAAGCATTAGTCAGACATAGAAATAGATATAGAAAAGGACTTGGAGACAGGGCGGACGGTTGTTTGTTGTATGCATGTTTGGTTAGCATAAAGCAGACTGAATTCGCTCATGTGTCCTGTTTAGCGTTTAAAAAATGGGCGAACAGAAAGTCGTTAGTTTTAGCGTTCGCTTCTTTTACGACTCTTGCCACATTCAAATCGTCATTATCGTCACTGTCATCATCAGCAAACATTATCATCAGCCGCAACATCATCTGGCAACGTTTTCATTAACGTGCGCATAAAAATCACGTTGCCCCGGCAACAACAACAACAACAACAACAACAACAATGAGTTGCACAAGAAGAGGAAGAAGACGGACAAGAACAACGACCGTTAGACATTCGTCTAACCATTTTGATTGTAGTTTGTCTGGCCTGCCAGCCACTTCCCTCTCCACACACACACACACATCCACACACACACAAACTCCTTCTTCGCTTTTCTTTGCTCCCAACCCCACTTTCTGCATTGATTGGAAGACACATTTTGTGGGCGGTGCCAATCGAATCGTGTATAAAATCCCCGTATGCCGATAATCAAGGGCAAATATTTAAAGAGCAATATGTGTGCACAATATGTGAGCAAGATTTCAATTCCGTATCCCCCCAATTCGTAACCGAACCAAAAAATTAGATATGACAACGTGCTTCAAAAAAAAAGTACGAAGAAAAACTATCGCACGAGTTAAAAATGTTGTATTTTTGATATTCATTTTTTTATATCTCTGTATATATTTCATATATCTTATGTATATGAAAACTTCTTGATCTTTCTGTTTAATATACAAAAACATTTTTAGGAGAATGTGATTAATATTATTTATTCTGTTCTGTTTCTCTTTAAAATACATTTTTGAGCTATGGAAATTGAAATTGCAAGCTTATCCTAAATAGTGTTAAATAATACAAATATTTCAATGTATATATAAAATATTAAGTACATCTTTTAGTTTTATATGTTTACACTAAAGTGAATATTAATAAATTGTGTTATTTTAGTACGAAAAACGTAGGTTCATCTCTAAATAAAAATCACTTACAACCCAAGATCAACCCCATTAGCTACATGCCATTTATTATTGGGTGTGCGTCTGTGTGTGTGTGTGTGTGTGTGTGTGTGTGTGTGTGTGTGTGTGTGTGTGTGTGTTTGCATTTGTATATTCTGTATTGTCTAGCATTTATGATATTTGAGCTCAGTTGATTTGAGTTGAATCGAGTTATCAGCAACCTGGCAACGGGAGCTGCAAAAACTGAATAACCTGCAGAGCTTTAAACAAAGCCGCTGCTAGGAGCAACCATAGGGCGGGGGAGAGGGGATTATAGGGAGGTGGGAGATACTTTATTTTGCACTGCATTGGTTACCAGGTTCAAACTCATTTAAACTGTGTGTATGTGTGTGTGTGTGTCTATGTGTGTGTGTGTTCGTCTCGTTCATTCGATGGGAAGCAGCAGCAGTTGACGCTTAATTTATGAGTTTCAATTCAAAATTCCTTTCAATTTCAAGTCCGGCAACAAAAGCGGCATATTGCTTAGTATATAGCACAGGAGGCCCCCTCACTCAATAGCCTCCCCCCTCCCAATTCCCCACTCCCCACTCACCTTCTATTGCTGTTTTGTGTGGCCAGGCATCAATTTCCGCACAATTTCTGCACCGCCCGCTGCCCACTTGGCCCACTCGTCACTTGGGCCTGGCCATGTAACGGAAATTTATGTTTAACAATAATGCGAATATTTACGAGACCCCTCTCAGCCTGCTCCCCACTCTCTATAAAGTGTCGGATATCTGCTGCTTATAATGTGTGCACATTAGGGACACGTTAATGTCATTTGCTGCTGTTGTTAATGCTGCTGTTACTGCTGCTGTTGTGCGACCTGCTGTTGCAGTTTTGTAATGTGCAGCTATTTGTCATCGCATGTCGGACGTTGTCCTTCCCAAAAGCCCCCAAATGGAAGCTGAACAGCAACCGAACCCAACCTGATATCAACTAAACCGAAACGAACCGAACCGAACCGAAGCGAACCGAAGCGAACCGAACCGGAGCAAAGCGAGGGTGAACATGTGGGAACATGTCTGAGAAGTGAGATTGATAGACAGGAATTATTAATAGTTAGCAAAAATTGATGGACATGCCTAAAATGCTGTTGGCACAAAACAGGCTTATGTGATATATATATATATATATGCTAAATAAATTTGATATAGTAAATTAACAAATATAAAAGGGAGATATAGAGTAGGAAGTATATGGGACCTTATACCGTAAATATATATATATATATTACTGATCAGCACGGCGGGCTAGAAACTTAAAACATTAATTATATGCATGGCAAATCGATTAAATCTACAGATTTTAATATTATATTTTAATATTTCCAAGCGCAAGCAGTCTAAAGTCTACTTTGTTTTTCACATTTAAAAAATACCGCTGAAATAGCAGTGAAAATGTACTATATAAATCAGTAGGTTTTGCTTAAGCTCTCTTTGCCCCTGGCTAGGTGCAGTGGGCAGGTGTCTGGGTTTTGCTGTCTGTAAAGGAAAACCTAAAAGCGTTAAACGAGTTGACACTGATACAAACACTTACACACACACACACACACACACACACACACACACACACACACACACACACACACACACACATACACAGACAGTTGCCACAGGTCACGCCCATATGACGCACGCACAAATTTTAATTAAATGCCTGCGAAATTGGAATTGAAACGCAAATCAAATTAGTCGCAACCACATTGCGATTGCAGCAACAACAACGAATACAAAATGTTAACTCATTCGCTTTTTGCATTTGCCATCCACAGCTGCCATTTAACGAAGCCCAACAAGCGTCGCAGCAACAGCAACAGCAGCAGCAACAGCAGCAGCAGCAACAATCGACAGCAGCAGCAGCAGCAGCAGCGGTGCCACCGCTGCCCGCCCCTTTGTCGACATTGCCCAGTCAGGCGGCGACTGCAGCGGCAGCAGCAGCAGCTATTTTGGGCAGCAACAACAACAACAGCAGCAGCAACAACAATTGCAACATTAGCAACCAGCAGCAACAGCAGCAGAAGCAGCAGCAGCAGCAGCAGTTGCACGCGCACAACAACAACACATTGCCGGCTGCACCGCAGCAACAGACACAGCAACAGCAGCGCGCAACGCTGCAACATCCGCCGCTGCCCAACAGCAACATTAAACAGGCATCCGTCAAGCTCATCGAGGGCTACTCCGATCCGAAGGATACGCGCCACAATTCGCAGCACAAGAAGGTCTACCACAAGAAGGCCAAACGCCGCTCGGTGCCGCCGCACAAGCAGCGACAGCAGCAACAGCTGCACCAGCACCAGCATCAGCACCAGCATCAGCACCAGCAGCAACAGCAACAGCAGCTGCAAACGTTGCCAACGCCGCGCGGACATCAGCAACTGCTGCAGCAGCAGCAGCAGCAACAGCTGCTGCAACGCCATTACACATACAACAACAACAACGGTAATCACAAAAAGGACAAACGCAACAGCCATTACAATTCAGGTGAGCAACAACAACAACAACAACAACAGCAACAGCAACCGCTGCCAACATTAAGTTAAATGTACAAATTTAATGCATAAGTTTAGGCGGCAACTGTAAGCTGAAATTGACGAGCCAAAAAATAAAAAATAAAATAAATAAAAAATAAAAAAAAAAATAAAAAATACTTAAGCGTTAGCTTAACTAAACCTAATAAAAGCTGAAATGTTGTCTAAAGTGAATGACAAAACGAGGCATACTTTTAGGCTAAATATACATAAAATGGTAAATGCCAAACAATCAAATAGCTAAGAACATATTTACTTTTAACTCAAAGCAGGCTACATTAAGCTTTAAAAATAGTTAAAATTAGACAAATATTGCATCATTATTTATTTATATAAACCAGATATGCTAGGTAGAAAGAAATAAGCAATATCCTTAGTTTTGACTGCAAAGTTTTTAGTTGCTCAATGTTACTAATGTACATTATTCATTTAAAATTTTATTTAAAATGGTGAAACCATTTTTTATTCATTTTTAAAGGGTATAAATATACTATTCAAATGTACATTTATTGTCTAGTCAGCTAGATATTGAACATATTTTGTTTTTCAACTATACTTAGCTTTTTTTGCGCTCAATTTAAAGCTGCATTTGGCCAGGCAGGGGCGTAGTAGTTTGGGGGGGGGGGGGGCCTTAAAAATAACGACCAAAGGGAAATAAGCCGCCCTGGGCCCCC
>SCDY01001420.1:0-29608 GCA_004143825.1 Drosophila micromelanica
CATAAGAGTTCTGCTTCTGAATCAGAGAGTCGCAGGTTCGATTCACGGTCAAGCCGTGGTGCATTTCATTTTTCGTTGTTAATTGCGAATTATTTTTTTATTTATTTTTAACTATCTTAATACTAATTTAGTGCCGAGAGTTTGTGTGTATGTGTTAAATGCTAAGTTCAGGGTATCTCCTAGTCGGGAGGTCCCGACTAGAGCAATCTTACTTGTTTAAATGTTCCAATCATATATTGTAATATATTAGTTTCAATCGGCTGTACCAGTTGCTTTTTGAAACGATTTATATTCATTGGGGCCGGGCTTTCCATTTTGTACATTCAATTTAAAACAGCTTTTATGCATATGGATAACAATTCATAGATGATATATGTATGTAAAGAATAAAGATTGTGAAAAAAGAGTCAAGATAAACTCCTTCCTTTATTAACATTTTATTTTTTCTTTAAACACTTAAATTACATTGCATGATATTCCATTGGTTCAACACAGTTTAAAGCACCTTTTTGTGCGGCAAAGTTATCAGTTTAACTTTTTTATTAACGCTCATATTAATAATACACCAAGTGGCCGGTGCATATTACGCATACGCCGCATAGGCCGACAAAAACATATACATTTACAAGTGTTTTTCTGAACGTTGCCAATTTATAAAAACACTTGACAGCATCTCCAATTGAGAGCTTTAAACGTGCGCTTACTCGAGAATTTACCCTTAATGTGTAACAAGCACTCGAAGCAAATTTAAATTAAGCTCAACTAATTGAGAAACTGCTAAGAACAGAATGTAGAAAACGTAGAACGAATAAGAGAAAAAAATGTTTACTTTTACCGTGGTTTTGGCTAGAAGCAATTGAGGGGACCAGCGAAAAAGCGACCTCTGGCTGGTCCGCTCTTTGAGTTTCATTTTAAAGGTTATTTTTTTACTTAATGAAATCAAAATAGATGTTACCTGCTGCCTCATACCGTTGTAATCTGTGCGGGATAGCAACGATTTAAAGGCTCTTAATGTATTTGAATTTTATTCTCTTACTTCATTTGAAATAAAATAGTTTTAAATTTATATTTTGCACGTATTGCTGCTTGAAAAGTGCATAATCGATAATATGTACGTTAAAATTCTTAATTTTTAAACTCTGATACTACTCTACACACACACCAATTTTTACTAGTTTTAGTGCAACGACAAATGCATTTTCTAAGCCAAAGCTTTGGCCATGACTTTTGCTTTCGGTTCGTCAATCACCTTTTTATCTTGCAGGACATTACGTAGGAAACCGCAGAGCTTAGCTGGCATTATGTGCATGTCTCTCTCACCAGCTAGTGAGCGTGTGTGTTGTCCTTGTCTGTGTGTGTGTGTGTGTGTGTGTGTGTGCACAAATTTATTACAACCTTCGGGAATTCTTTTAAGTAGTTGCTCGATTCAAAATAATTTTCCATTTATCACTGTGATAACAAAACAGTTTTTCCTCGACATAGCGCGAAAATGGCAAAATAACATCAGCAACAGCACCAGCAGCAACCGCGCTCGCACCAACAACAACGAGCGTTATGAGCGTGGTATCTGCTCTGTGGTTTGGGGGCGTGCCACTGTCCTGTGGAAAATAAAGTGCTCTTCGCAAATCTTGAGCTCGCCGCACTCAGTCCAGGGAGTTGAGAGTTTTTGGCGCTCGTTAGGGGCCACCTTTGCTTCGACTCACAGTTCCAGTCTGACTTGCTGATGAGAGACGCGATTTGGGGAGAGGGGACTTTCGTTGCTGTAATGATAAATGCCGGGCAGCAGGTGATTTAAAATAATTTCGGTCAGCGTGAAAAATATTTGTTGTTGTTTTTCAAATTTTTGAAATTTATGAGCTGCCGTTTGCCCAGCCCCAAGTAGCAGCTAGCCGAAAAAGTAAAAACAGCAACAGATAAACGAAAAATTTCGGTTTTTTTTTGTACTGGCTTGCCGCAATTGCCATGTTTGCACGAGTTGGCGAGCGTGGGCGATGGCCAGAGGCGGGTGTTCAGGTAGAGGCAATGGCAACGTCACCGAGCCTGTTAAAAACTTAACTTTCGGTCACGACACGTCGTTGGGCCACCTTAACGTGATGCCCCAAAAGAGGTTAGAAGCCAAAACTTTGTTTTTTGCAATTCGGCCAACTCATTTGCCGCACTCGATGTTAACGTCCCTCTCTCTCTCTCTCTCTCTCTCTCTCTCGCAAGCTGTCCTCCCTGATTGGCAGTTTCTTTTGTGCGGATTGCTGGCAAGTTGATTTTATAAAGCGTACTAGATTCTAGCTGAACGTAGCCTTTGCCAAACGCTTGTCAGTGGCAGGCAGGCAGGCAGGCGCAGGCAGCATGCACCACATACCCTTGCTGCAACATTTCGTGGCTTGTGCTACAAAACTTTCATTTGTGTTCGAACGAACTTTGATGAGCTGCCGCTTCTGCTGCTGCTGCTGCCGATGCTGCTGCTGCTGTATCTGCGGCTTTTGCTGGGGCGTTGGGCGAAAATTATATGCTCGGCCCATTGAGCAAGGCGTGTTGCGCCATTAAGCAGAATACGAGTCAGTCAAGACAGTAATATGGGGGAGTGGAAATGTGAAGTTGCCGGTTGTGTCCGGTCAGCCAGGCAGCAGCCAGTCAAGTGCATTTGCATAATTTTCTGCGCTGCGTAAAGTTTTTGCATATTCGCCCAAGTTTTTCGGTTAAGTCTGCATGTTTATTAAGGAATCAATTATAAAGATTGCCGCACATAGCATATTGATTTTCTTTGCCTGAAGAATTCAACCACAGCCAGGTGGTTTTGGCAAAATATTTCGCCCAAGTCGCTACGAATCATTTTGGAGGCAGCTCCATCAGTGATATCCAATAAATGTCCTTGGCATTTTGGGTGAGTGTTTGCAACGAGTGCTTGATAAATAGATTAAATGGCTGTGGACTGGCATTTTGGCCTGAAAACGATACCCTTGTTTACCTAGCTCACAGCCAAAACGCAGTTCATGTCAAGGCTGTTGACGGAGTTGCTGCAGTTATATAAAGTTTTACGACATCGGAGTCCCGATTGGAATGTTGTTCAATAGTTGCCTGTTGGTAACATTTGCATGCATACTCTGAAATGCATATAAATATATCTATATACATACATATACCAAATATACTTCTGTTTGTTTGTGTGCCTGCACTTATATAGAATTGCAAAAGTTTAGCTTAAAAGTTTGGCGCTTTACATGCCAACTTACAGTTGGCAGCAGCCAAAAGAAACGTGCTGCCTTCGGCTGCCTTGCAACAACTGCTGGTTTTCTTTAAGCTGTTGGGTGAAATTCTTGTTTTAACGTCTTAGTTTGTGGTCAACTCTGCCCCTGACCCCTGTCAGTAGCAGTTTCTGCTTTAATGTTAAAAAATTACAAGTAATAAAAAAACCGATCCAAAATTAAAACAAAAAAATCTTCGAATTAATAATAAAAGGTTCCTAGAAGCCCATCTGGTTTTTTTGTATGTTTAAGTCATTTCGACATAAAACTATATGTTATTAATGGTGTTCCATGGTAAACATTTTATTAATTTTTTTTAGACTATAATTTCTGATTTTCTGATTCGGTAAAGTACGAATTCCCAGCAGGAATGAGCACTTGACATTTCAACTACTTTAAATACCGGTTAAAATAGGTTTATGCTTGGTCAATTAGTGCAAAAAAAATCAAAGATTCCTAGAATTCCGTGTTTCGTTTGCCTTTTTGACAGTTGGCTCGGCTACAACTTAATCCTTTTAGGTATAAGGAATGTGAAATGTCATGCGTTTCATTCTCGTCGCCGCTTTGTTCCAATTTCAGCTCTGATGAGGGTCACACAGCTGGCGAACAACGACGAGGTCGCACTTGGCGTGTGGTTGGTGCTTTCAATTAAAATTTCAACGAGCACGTAACAAGTTTTATTGAAATTACGATTGCAGGCAGCTGCATACACATCCTCACAGATGCATTCGCATATGTACATAAGCCCATTCAAACATGTCCACTGACAGCGCATACTTCATTGCATACTTCGCCGGGCATGTGGCATATGGGAACAAGGTGTGCGACACGTGGTGTGTGTGTGTGTGTGAGTGTGTATGCACCTCCTGCCTCCATTTGTGGCGCTTGCTTCTAATGAAGACCAAAGCGCAAAGCTTCGAATTCACAGTGAACAAATGCGCAACAAATGAATGAGCTGACATTTCTCGGCGATGAAAATTCCACTGGTTACTCCCGCATACGAGGCGCAGAGTCGTGTGGAGGTCAAATGGGCAGCATTTTCGCATTGGGCGTTAACTTCGATAACAAATATTGCGGATATTTGATTAATGTTTTTATGTGTAAAAGTGTGGGGTAGTTTAACCCAGCTGAAGCGCGAGAACAAAAAAGGCGGAAAAAGAAGGAGCGCAACAACACGAAACGAGCTTCAACTGTGACAATAAAATGTTCCTTCTTTCTATTCATGTATTCACATAATCCAAGATGAAAAATAGATTTTACCAAAAAAAATTTTACTGCACAAAATGCTGACAAGGACATTCCACCATACTGAGCTCAACATGTTGAAGGCTCAGGGGTGGTGAGGTTGCTCCGAGGTGCCGAGCGGTTGCTTGGTCCGCCTGGGATGTTACATCAGCTAAATGGTTAAGCGCACTAGTCTGAATCCAAAAAAAAAAAGAATAAAGTCTACAAATTTTTAGCAAAACAAAAAAGGGAAAGATTGAGCGACGACAACTCTGAACGTTCATGGAACTAGCATTGGCGTTGCTTTCTCTGATTATTTCTCTCCGTCCTTCGCGCATTTTACCCCATTCTCTCTATGCCCACTGACTTTGCTACATGACAATGAAAATCTGCATTGCTTTTATATGGCTGACTTTTGATGCCCTGGTGCCAGCTTTAAAACGAGCTTTAAGGCTATATAGTTTCTTAAAGCTACTCAACTATATTTTAATACTTCATCTTCATTGATTAACGATTAAGTTATATAAAACTTATAAAATAACTATATAAACTTGGAGAAAATTTATTACCTTAATGTTTAAAGAAATTCTACCGTGCCAGTTGACTAAGAATGTCTTAATAAAAAGGAAAAGTAATTGCGGTTTTTATATGCTAATAATTATCTATTTTATGCTTGTAATAAAATTAAACAATTCAATTCAATTCAATTTTGGGAAATACTTTATTTTTGTTAGGGTGTTTTAAATTCGTATCATTCGGGTGAAAATTGGTTTATCTGTTTTGCTTTGCTGCCGTTTCGGTGCTTCGTTTGGAAATTGTCATTTTAGTATTTCGAATTCCCAGCACTGCTGATTTTCTGCTGTCTCTGCAGTTTTCCAGCTTCCTTTTTGTGCCGCCATCGCCGTCGCCGCCGCCACCGCTGCCCTTAGAATCTGCCCCTAAGTTGCAGCCCTCTCCTATGAGTATTTGGTTGGCATTGCTGAATTAAACCAATCACTACTATTTTCACACTTAACTTGCAATTTGCATAAAATATTACCCAAGACCCAACAGTCAAGCAGGCGTTGTCACTGGGGATGCCATTCGGTGTGGGGGATGTTCTTGGGGTGTTCAAGGGTGGGCATGTGGCTCACAAGAAGTTGGCGCTTGCAAATAAGTACGCAGCCATTGACAGTTGCGTGCGAATTTTTTATTTCTTTATATATTTTTTACACGCAACACACACACCAGCGCCATTCACATTCACATGGGGCATTGAAATTTTGTTTAGTTCTGCAAGAAATAGGAAAAAATGCAAAAAACATTTTATGTGCTGTCAACGCATTCAACACGCGCGCAAATCTTGACTTTGTTTTTGTGTCAAAATTGTGAAATAGTTAAATTTTGCGTTAATAGTGTATTTAGTTCAACATATTTCTAGTATATTTATGCCGAGTGCGTGTGCAGTCATTAGTGCAAATGTTACCTAAAACTTACAAATGTATAAAACTGCGAAAACTTAACTAAACGCAATTCGAAACAAACCATTACACTACATTTAACAAATGGGTTAGATCCAGACAACACCAGCGCGATGAGAGGCAGTGCCAAACTCCCCTCCCCCCCCACATTTCCCGTCGACCCTAAAAAACCATAGCTTTAATGTGTGCCTTTGACGAGCGCTGACAAAGGCTTTTCAAGCAGCTACGCGCTCTCACAGAGGGCATTAAATGACCGTTTTGCACATGTCTAAAACAGAGAAATGGCCTCGTTTTCTTGGCCAACTTGATGCTTCTGTGTTCTGGACAAAGGTAAAGTGCGTACGCGTGTGAGAAAGTTTAAAAATTTATATAAATATATATATATATAAAACAAAATTTAGTCAAAATCACTCGGCTGGACTAGCACTCGACCATTTATATACTTAAATATTTATATGAATTAGGACAGACTTGCACAACAGTTAAGCGCTGTAGAAAGTTTTTAAATAATTTTTAAGTCTTTCATTCTTTTCTCAAAATCGGTTTAGTAGACTATGGCGGTTTATATATGGACTCTCAGCTAAGTATGAATATTTAGCATAAAATATTATAATACATTATAATTGAGAATGATAGTATCATTAATGTAAAATTTGGATCCAAATCATTATTATTTATCAGATTAACCTTGATAAACTATGATTTTTCGTTTTCTCATTTTAAAAGTTTTATCAAAATCATTTCAATTATAACGATGTTGTAGTGGTTATAAATTTTACGCAAAACATGGAATGAAACATGAATTGTAATAAAAACGATGTTGTTCGATTTAAATGCTTCTTAATTGTCTAATTACTGCATGTAATCTACTGATTGACATGCTCCACAAATGTTGCAACACAAATGATGAAATCAGAACATTAAAATGCAACAAGATATTTGTTCGAAAAATCCATTTGTGCCATTGTCCATTTGCAACAGTTGTAAATGCACTAATGTTGCCACTGGCACTGTTTACAGCCCTCAAAGCACTCTAATGCCAACATACAATAAGCAAACATTCGCAGACCACACTCACACACTCACACACACACACACACACACACAAGCATTCGCACACACATGTGCAGCGTGAAGCGATGGCATTGTGTTAACAAATACACTTAGGCAAACACATAATTTCGAGTATTTAACTAAAATAAACAGGGTGTAAAACATTTTATTGCATGTGATGTGGCCCCCTTTCCGCAGTGTGTGCCCCTTCCGTTCGCACCCCCCGCCTCTTGAACTGACATGTGTTTTTTTATTTTGGGTGAAGCGCTTACGCTTTGCATTTTAACAGTTGCACTTGCACAGACAGTGGCAAACAATCGGACACATAGACATACACACGAACACACACACACACAATATTTGCATTTCAGTCACTTGCACTTTTGACTGCTGCTGCTGCTGCTGCTGATGCTACTGCTATTGCTGCTGGCCCTGCTTTTGTCTATGCCCCTGCAACCAGCTCCCCTCAACTGCGTCTCTTGGCATCTCTGATCCTTTTACTCGTCTGTGTCTCTCACTTGCTTTTTTTCCCTGGCACTTTAGCACATTTCCATTTGCAATTGTTATATCCCTCTTTGTGCTGAAACATTTGTGGGTGTCCATTTGTGTGAGTGTGTGTGTGTGTGTGTGTGTGTGCGTGTACAGCTGCGTGCCTCAAGCATTTTGCTTTCTTGCATTTTATATTAAACAATATGCCGCTTAAAGAGCGGCACGCGTAAATATTCATAAAAAATAAAGCGCAAAAATAAAAGAAAAAACTTTGCATGCAGCTAATTAAAAGAGCTGTAAATTAAGCGAGATGTGAGCCAGCTAAATGCAAATGCAAATGCAAGCCTTAAATAGCAGCAGAAGGGTGAGGGTGATGGGAATTCTGCTGCTTGTGCGTGGCTTGGAACGGTCACCTTAATTAAAATGCACAATTTTGCACTTTTGGCCTGCGAGCGTTTGCAGTGGCGGTTTGTGCTGCATTTGCATTAAAAGTGTTCGTGCCAACAACAACAACAACAACCACATTGTCACCCAAAAGCAAAAAAGTAAAAAAAACATTAGCTCTTGGCTACTTCGCTTCGCCACTGTCATACAATTTATTTGCCAACTACTTTACACTTTTTGCATTTGGCTGCCGTTCTTCGAGTTGTCCTTCTCGTATTGGGCTTTATTTTTTATGAATTCAACCCTCTTCCCCCACTAGCACCAACTGATGTAATTTTGTTGCGGTCTGCGTTCATTTCGCGTATGAGCGAGCGTCGCACTTCGGCAAGCGTGCGCCCTGCCACGCCCCTCTTCATGCCACGTCTTTGTCTGTGTGGCATTCAGAATTAAAAAGCTCAACACAAAATTTACATTGTCGCTTGATGGTCTGGCGGCCAAAACTCTGCACAACAGCAATTTGTCCACAGACGGACATAGTCGTCATAATCATCATCATCATCAGCAGCAGCTTTAAGCCCACTGGAGACAGAGAGAAAGAGAGAGGGAGAGAGAGTTCCTGCTGTTCAGTGCATATGAAAAGCGGGTATATATGTCAAAAACCTTAATGAAAATATTCTGAAACAGTTTGAAGTGCGAAGTGAGTGAACCTCATGCTTAAAAATCCGATGAATAAACATAAGAAATGGCTTAAGCGGAAAACCACTAGGAAAACCATCTTAAACGGAATAGTTAAAGTTTTAAGTTTCTAAGTATATTTACCTCATAGTAAATTGATAAATTCGCATTTGAAATATCTTAAAAGTTCCATTGGGGGTAAATTATGCACTAAGAAAACAAACACATTTCCAAAGTTTTAGTTCTAATTATGGCATAAGTTTTAAAATCTATCATTCGTTAGTCAGTAAAAGAATTATACATTAATGACCGTTTTTAGGGTGTGTGAACAGTCAGTAATCAAACATTTTTGTCTACTTAGTTGACGGGTTTTTTTGTTAGGCTCGAATATGACGTTTGTGCGCCATAAAATTGTAACGCCACTTTATGCATTTTATGCTTTATGACCACAAATGAGCGCACACAATGGTACAGTCAGACAGCCAGGGGAGTCTCAGGCTCTGCCTCTCAGCCACCCTCTCTCCCTCTCTATGACTGTTGGCTGTGCAACTTTTATGCACGCACACATACATAGAATTTGATTATGGCACACTTGCCATTTGGCGCTGTTCTCCAGTGCTGCTTTTTACTCCTGTTTTTGGTTTTCTCATGTTGCATAAATGCTGAACTTTTTAATTTTAATTGTTAAAAGCTTTTTTGCTAAAATAAAAGCGCGGCGAAAAAAAAACTGACCACGTTACGCTGACTGCATTTCGTTCTCGGCCATAACATTCAGGCAACATTAATGCATTAAAACGCGCGCGAAATCACAACTGTCCCAACAGTTCCGAATCCCCAGCACTCAGTTCTCGGCGCCCCTCATGCTACCAACTGCTAGCTCGCATTTCACATATTCATATGACGGTCAGTAGTGCGCCATGTGCAACAGTTTTGCCGTCTGATAAATTAAAGAACATACACACACTACATATACACATGCACGTACAGGCAACACACAACAAACATAAACACACGCGACAACAGACGAGACCCGAAGCCAATCCGTGAGCAGTTAAAGCACGGGCCTGGTCTGCTGTGCAGGCTATAAACCACGCACACCAACATGTCATTGTGGTGCCACGCCCACCTGCCCAGATGGCAGCGGCCGGCCGTCTGACTCGTGTGACTGGCTTATGCAATATTAAGGCTGCCATTCATAGATAAATTGCCCCGCGCGTGTAATATGAAAAGTTATGGCGCTTGCAATTAAAATTGCCGCAAACATGGCGGTAAAACTTTAAAGAATTGCCATTAAATTCTGCACAAATCTGTGCAACAACAGATAAATAAATGAAATACATGTCCTCAAGTGGAAACTGGCGATTCTGAGAGCTTGCAAACGAATTCACAATGGAAAAAGAAAAGTCATCTTGTGAGACAACGTGCTCTGTTTTGAGAACTGCAACAAATTGGAAGCATTCAATTGAACGAGTGTTCTTCTAGTCGTAAAATAAAATGCAGAGAAAGCGCTTGCTAAGAAGCGGTTATAATATATTATAATAAGAAAAGAATAGTTGGGAAACTGACCTCTGATAGTTAGCTGAGAAAATGACCATGATATTGGTACTGATCAAGAATATATATATTTTATAGGTGACGTACCTTCCTTCGTGCCATAATAAGAGCATCCTCTGGTAGAATTTATACGAGCCCATATAATATATAATTTTTAAAGAAATTGTCTATAAATTTCAAAAGAATGCTAATTAGATAATATCAAATTGTTTCTACTGTTAGCTGTTTCAATTTTCTTTTTCCCTTCAATATTAGTAATAACTCCTGTAAAAATGCATGTCCTTTGTAAAGTAAGATATAAAAGTAAATAACAAATATTTGGACCATATAGTTTCTAAGTATATATGAACTTAAAAAATTCATTTGTAATTGTTAACCAAAAAAAAAAAACGAACAACAACAAGTCAAAATTGGCGCAATTTGTACTTTAAGTCAGCTATTGTCTGGCATCACATATTGATAAATATTTAATTCCACACAGAATCCGACTTAATTTTTTATAACTGCAAACGATTTCTGCGGGATTTTCATAATCCATACAATTCCATTTTGAATAGCAACGCCCATGTCTACTTATTGTTAATGTGTGTGTGTGTGCCGTGCCTTGATAATTTCGAGATAAACCAACTACATATTTGCACATATGTATATATAAGCATGCCTGCCAGCCTGCCATAATACAATCTCGCAGGCACACACACTCCCACAACACAGCAGGCGCACGCTTACAAATTTTGTAATCCTTTAACGATGCGAGCGACTTCCGTCTTTTGCTCTTGCGCACGAATCCAGCAGGCAGCTTGTTGGTGGTTGCCTGCTCGTCTGTCCGCCAGGGATGTTGGTGTCATTGTCTTGTGTTCTTGTGCCTCATCATCGCATAATTAATCTTCAAAAAAATCATCAGTCGTCGCTGGCATTAATCTTTGTTAAAACGTTTCACGCAACTTTTGGTCCATTGTTACACATACGCCGTGTGCGCCGCATACAAATTGGGGCTTTCGTATTCTTGTTGTTGTCGAGCTCATAACACAATTGTGCGGCTGTTGTTCGTTGTTGGTGTTGGAATGTTTGGCATGGCAAAATATAAGTGTTTGCTTTGAAGCCCACTTTGTTTTTATTTACCAATTTCCTTAGCCAAAAGACTTAAAGCCGGATGTGTGTACAGTTTTAACACTTTATAGACTACACTTCGAAGGTGGAACCGGGCATGCAATGGAGTCAACTGAGTTCACTTCACTTGCAATGATAAATGATGCCCTTACATAATGCATCTGCTGACAGGCACAAGGCTGTCAGGGGTGAATTGGGAGTGTGTGTGTGTGTGTGTGTGTGTGTGTGTCTGTCTGTCTGTATTTTGTGTTTGCCTCTGTGTGGTGTGGTTATAATATAAAATAATGAATGATATGTTTTTGACACGTTGCCGCTGTCATTGCGCCCCATTCAATTTAAGATCTTTGCGTCATTTTGTTGGGACGCGTCGCGACGCTTTAAGTTTTCTGTTTGCCGTCGTCTCGCGTCGCGGGTTATAAGGAAAGGCATCTTTGGCATTGACACTGCTGACTACTGCAAACAACAACAACAATGATAATAACAACAACCAGCAGCAGCTACAGGAAAAGCTTGTGCTCTTCATCATGCTCAATTTGCGCGAATTGTGTTGTCTTGTCTTGTTTCCTCTCTCTCGCGTCTAGCGCCTCTTTTCCCTTGTTCAGTTGACTGTTGTCTACCCTGTTCTTCAGTTGTCTGTTGTCAGTTGTCTGCCTTTCGCTTTTTCTTGTTTATTTTTGGCCGGCTTCATGGGTATTTGCTTCGTTTTCGCCATTGATTTAAATATTTTTGACACTTGGAGTTGGATAATTGCGAGTATTAATCATCGCCTAACAGCTGCCATGGCGAGCATGTGTGCGCGATTTCCTCCAGTATTCTTATTTCATATCTCTACCTGTCTACCGTCTCTCTCTCTCTCTCTCTCTATCTCTCTCTCTCTCTTGCGCTGTCTTTCTCTCTTTCACTGTCTATCACTGTTTCGTTTCGTGTTTGGCTTACTGTTTGCTTCAAGCTTATGCCATGTTGTGGCCATATTTATAATTGCAGCATACTTTTGACTCTGGCAGTTAACTTAATTTTTAAAGGCAAAAAAATAATTTATCGGGGCTTGTGCTACTATAATATACAACAGATATAATTTTTGTGCTTTTCGAGGTCTGCTTCAAAGGTTTGACTAAACGCCCGTCTTATACAATTTTAAATCAAGATTTCAGAGACTGTTAGAAGATTTTATTTAATGTGTTTATGTGGTATCCTTTTTTTAAATACATGTTGAAGAGTCATTGTCTTAGGTTTATTAACTTATTAACCAAGAAACTGTTTTTCCATCAGTTTGTAGCTGTCCCATACGATATACTAATGTAATTTTTGTAGCATACTTTTATGCGCTTTTAAATTTTCCAATATAAATAAAAAACAATACTAGTTTTGTTTTAGAGCGACACCCACTTTAATGATTGGTAGCTACTGATATTGCCTAGGACCACGCCCAGTTAGCAATTAGGTGCTTGCAGTCACTTCATCCAACAAAGTGCCGGCCATCTGTTTGGCGTTTCAGTTGCCGCCTCGTCAATTTATCACCAAATCAATCAAAAGACTTAAGCATGCCTGTCGCTGTTGCTGCTGCTGGTGGTGGTGCTGCTTCAGCTGCTGCCAACTGCCCTTTGCATGTGTGAAAAATGCTTTCAAATTGAGGCCAAGAGGTCGTGCAGCATCGCTGCCTTTGACCGTTTGCCGTGAAAATTTATTTGATTGCAGGCAATAAGCAACTGCTAATATGACACAAGCTGATGCCCTCTCCCAATCGTCTGTCGCTCACACAACGACGTTTGCACAGACGAGCTACGCTTCGGTGACTAATGCCAACTGCCTGTGTGTGTGTGTGTGTTTGTGTGTGGGTGTGGGCGTGTCTAGGGGCTTGCTCAGCATATATACCGCTGCTGGTTTGATTTTATGAACTGTCTGTGAAGTTGCTGTAAAGCTGATGCACAGCTATTGCGACAGGGACACGCAATCTCAGCATTGCTGCTGCTGCTTCTGCTGCTCACCGCTCTCAGCCATATTTGCTGGCCAAATTGCTTGTGATGAAGACAGCCAAGCGTCAATCAGTCAGTCGCTGCGAGTAGGGCTCTGTAGCTGGCTCTGAATGCTGTCTATGTCTCGCATGCTGTCTGCATGTCCTGTTCTGCCCAACTGTCCTGCCGCCTGTCAGTTAACATGCCTTTTCCGCTTGCCATCTCATAGTGCTCTCTCACTCTCTTGGCTGTCTCTCTCTATCTCTCTCTCTCTCGCTTTCTCTTTTCGGGCCCAGGCAGAGTTGTATCGGCCGGAGCTCTCGGCTCGTCAAGAGATAATCACTTTGGGAAATTGCTCATGAATGATTTGTTGGCATAAATCAATTTGATTGATGAGCGTCAATATACTTATATGCCGCTTTGATGTGGGCAATTCCAGAAATCGCAAACACACTCAGTTATACGGGCCTGTCTGTATGTGTGTGTGTGGGGGGGATTTTGTGTAGGCCAACTAATTGATCAATTAAGCATCAATTGCTTGGCTGGGCGAGCTGCGGGTCTGCCTTTTACACTAGCCCTCATCTGCAGCAGCAGCAGCAGCAGCAGTAGCGCACTAAGCGATTGATGCACTGAGAGAGTGCGGGGAAGAAGGTGCAGCATGTTGTGGATGTGGCAAGTGGAAATAGTTGCAACAGCAACAGCAGCATCAGTTTGGTCTATAAAACAAGAAGCTGGCGCTAACTTTCTGCTATTTCAACTTGAGTTGTTATGACACTTTTAATAACTTTATTATTGCATTTACATAGTAGCAGGGCATGCAAGACATCCTCCCCTGTTGCTGCCGCTATTGCTTCGCAGACAACAAGCAACTTGCCTCTTTAAGTGCTTTGCTGTGTGCGCGCGTGTGTGTGTGTGTTCAGAGTTTTTGCTTCTCAGTGCATATGCTTGAAGTTGCCTCTAGGTGTGTGTTTGTGTGTGCGTATTTCTTGGCTGTCTATGCAATTAAAAGTTTAATATAATTAAATGGTTTTATGACTTTGACTGCACAGCAAAGCCTTGGCAGCTTCTTAAGCAGCAGGTTTCCGTCTCGCCCTACGGCTTGAATTGCCCCACGGCACGTTTTTTGGGGTCGCCCGTAAAGTCGCTGCCCGGTAAATACGTGCAGTTTAAAAACCAACTGGCTGCGAATGGAACCTGCTTTTGACTCGACTTCTATCAAAGTGATTAAGCCATCAAAGTTTGCGCTCGACACGCAGCATTAACGCTTCGACTTTGCTTAGCTAGCGCGAGGGGATTCCCAACTCCAATTCCAAAAGCGTCTCCTATTGCGAGTGCAACCATCAGTTTGGCCCCTGCACGAAGATGCCGATAATTACTTGTCCAGTGCGCCATCAGCAGAAATTGGCTGCCAGTAGTTAAAGCCAGGACAAACGACATGGGACACTGGACGCTGGACACGCGCAGAATGCAGGACGGAAAAAGATTTTGGCCGAAAACGTCGTTGCCACAAATCTCGTGTGACAGCTCGGACTAACGGCGGGATCCAAACATGGGCGTTGCTTATAAATGATGTCAGCGGGCACGCCCATTGACAAACACGAGATTGCTCTAATTTATTTATGGCCAAAACATGCGCAGATAAATATAGGCCGGCAATTATTGTTAGTTAGCCTGTCAAGCTGGGCTCAATGCTTGTTGGTCTACATTTTAAAGGCAAATGCTGCAAGAATTTAAAAGGTATTTAAATTTAGTAAATTAAAGCAAAATCTTCCAAAGATGCTAGATCAGAACAGCTCCAACAAACATTTAGTTCAATTCAATTTGAGATTAAATTAGACTTAAAGCTGAAAAGTGGACTTCGGTGCAAGTAATGTTTTAGTCATCGATCTAGTTAACATTTAAAACAGTAAAATAGAATTCAACTAATACAACTTTATTAGGCAGATTAGTTCAACCTGAATTCATTCATTCTCTAAATGAATATATTTACATACACTATGCTATACACTATGCTAATTTTAAGAATATCCAACAAATAATGTCTTACTCACTGTAAGCTTATACAAACATATATTTTTTTTTTGTAATGTTTAGCGAGTCCCATTAGGCACATTTTGAATGGTTTACAAGAGAATAATTTGTTATAGAACTAGAAGAAACATATATAATACAAATTAATTGCCACCAGCTCGAAAGGTTTAGGCCGCAAAAACTTTCGACCGAGTACTCCTTCTGTTCAGTTTTTGGGGCCCGTTGTTCGTGTTGGTTCACGGTTTAAATTAGTAGCTCGTGGGCATTTTAATTGTGTTTGTAATGCGACGGCACCCGATCCGAGCCACCTCCTCCGGCCAGTGTGGCCAAGTTGTGTGCGTTAAAAAATTAAATGAAAATGAATTCATTTGTACCCTTTTCAAAGCGGCATAAAAAATGGTAACGAGCGACGCTTTGTAAGTCGCGGGTTGGGGCGAAATGACTTAACTCATTTAATGCGCCTCTAATGGGATACAATTTAAATTTAATTGATTTGCCCGGCCAAGCTTTTATGGCCGCAAAAATTTTCTCGAAATTAAAAAATGCCTGGGCACAAAAACAAAAATACAAGAGAAACAAAAATGCAAGAAAAAATGAGAAGCGCTTTAAAAGGGCCGCCAGATTAATTTATGTCTTGTGCTTGGGCTATTGATTAAATATGCAAGAGGAAGAGAGTAAGAGAGAGAGAGAGAGGGAGGGAGGGAGGAAGAGATTTCTGACAACGCCTAGTGGCGCCTCAAAAAGCAAATGCCTGACAACACTATGTTTTTGCAAGTGGCTCTCGCTGATTTATTGGTTTAATGCACCCGATGCAGTTAGCTGGTAACTGGAGTCAGCAGCAGCAGCAGCAGCACCAGCAGCAGCGGGCACCTTGCCACCCGCGTAAACATGGCGCAACAAACCGCAGTTGGTACGCGTCCGTCGCTGCTGCTGCTGCTTTTGCTGCTGTTGGCCATATCACAGACACGCCAACTGGCAACTGGCAACAATGGGGCGCCGGGCGAGTGAACCTTTGCTGCCCGCAACCATTTCTTAGCTTGGCAGCTAATTTATGTGCGCACGCCGTAGAAGAAAATGCTAGCGAAAGGATACCGAGAGCCAGGCGCCAGAAGCAATTTTCATAGTGAGAATTATGCTTGAAAGTGGGCGTTGAAAATGGGGTGGGGCGTGGGGCAAGACAAGGCGCAAATGTCAGCGCGCATAAAAATTCGCATTTTAATATTTGCCAGTAAGCTGCGCAGCGTTGGCAGCTGATTTGAGCAGAGCAGCGCACCCCTCTCGCTCCAATCACCCTCTCTCTCTCTCTCTCTCACCATCTGGTCCTTGGCTGCAACCATTTTGGTCGCCTGATTGTTTGCCTGCCATTTTATCTGTGCCCAACAGCTGGCGTTTGTTTGCGGTGCCGACGACATCGCGTGTTGACTTTTGCGTCTGAGCCACCTTTCAACTGCAGCTAATTTATTTTATTTGCAAGCAGGCAACTCAGGCATCGCCGATGCCGCCTAATGCCCCGCCGCCGCCTGTCCCCAAATATGATTCAAAACAAGCATTATAAAATGTATTGCATAGCGCTGGGCGGTCTACCTGCTGCACTTGATATAAAGTGTTGTTGTTGATGTTGAGAGCTCCAGGTGGTGCTTAGTGTTGTCTGGTGCTGCCTACTCCTACCTGGTCGCGTTGCTGCATCATCCTCATGGACAGGCTGCAAATGAGTTTTGTTATCTGCGAACAAATTGCGTTACTTTTGATGCCCGTTGAGTCTGACTGCGGGCCAGGCTTGCTTTCGCAAAATGGCAAGCCTTCTGATTGTATGCACACTCGGCGTCTCTTCAAGCAGCTTCAAATAATCATTTCCTGCACTCAGCACCTGCTCGTGCCGTCGTGTCGCAACTGATTGAAATTGAAAAATTATCGACTTAAACTAAAAGTCAACATAATTAAGTGCAGCTGATCTTTAAACAGTTTGCAAATAAAAACGAATGATAAAGGATATCTATTTATGATCACTACTGCCAAAAGATATATTTCTATCCCTCATTTCGACAACTTGAAAATTTTTAAAATTAAAAAAAAATTTTTTTTTTTTAAATTATGGGTCTTGAAATATGAGACCTATGGATCCGAGAACTTTACATGTGAAATTTTTTGCACCGATATTTAAGGGATGTTCAAAATGTCTATAAAACCTTTTGTCAAAAGTGATTAATCAATCTTATACGAGACGCAAATGCCAATAAGTGATCGGTGTATACTAATAACCTTTAAGACCTGCCTAATAAACCTGTTTTTGGAATTACGTGCTTAGCTTATCAAAATCTGTGCTAATACACAGAAACTACACTTAAATACGCTAGTATTTGAGATGAGGCTGTATGCATTCAGTTGTTGCTTATTTGCCTGTTATATATATGTATTTTCACTATATCATTTTTTAACTAAAGGGTTAAATATTCCATAAAACTGATAAAATGTAATTTTGCATATTTAAAAAAATATGAATAAGTAATTAACGCAAACTGAAAAGCTCGCAAGTCGTTGGCCAGTTGCTGCCAAACTGTTGCGCTAGTAGTTAATTGCGACTGTTTTTATTTTTATAAAAATATTTGCTCATGTTTATTGGGCAATTCGAAGAACAAAAACAACAATGCACTTAATTATGGCTGCATTATAACGTTACAATGGTTACATTACCCAAACCAAAGAGCGCCAACTTGGCCACATTTATAAAATACGCATTAAAATATGGCTTGACTGAGCGCTATTAAAAAACCCACGCCTGCAGGTCGTGTTGGTTGGGGTTAAATTTCAAATATAAATTAAAATTTTATGGCCATATGCGATAAATTTTAATGCTTTGCCCAGAAGTAAACGGGCAACGAGACATGGCACAAAACTCTTTTAACGAGGCCCACAATTAATGCGCACTTTATAGAGATGATCGCATTTATTATTTTTATATGTATTATTTTATACATACATTTAATTACCAGACAAGGTTGATGTACATTCCAATATAAATGGAGCTCTTTTGAATTATAGCTGTCGGCAAAAAAAAAAAAACTATTTGTGGCTCGGGTTTAAGGTTTGACACCATTCAAACATTGAAAACAAAAACATAAACAAAAACATAAAAAATTTTTTTTTGTGAACCTAGTTTGTTGAAAAATGTTTTAAAAAATGCAAAAAAAAAGTTGCCTTCAAGCTAAAACGCATTATCTTTAGCCCTGTTAAAAGCCTTGCTGTACAAATTTAAAAGCCAAAATTTTTTTTAATATGTTACAAATTATTTCTCCAGGAATTTATGGAATTCTGCAATTCCATAAATGCATTTAATGATCTCTGACTTTAATAGTTTCTTGGTGTTTTTAGCAATCTTATCTCTACCCAACACTGAGCTAATTCAGCCTTTAGCAATTCATAAAAACATAATTTTGGGGTACGCAATGTGGCCATTGTTCGATACGTATACGCACCGTTTGGCCGGGGACAGGTTGAATGCGCTTTGTTATTCAGTCGAGCCTTTAGGCCATTTTCCGTCACACACACACGCACACATCAGTTGATTTCTACAGCTAGTTCATTGTGTGCTCATCATTATTAATTTCCAAGCTATAAATTTCACTTTGCCACATTCCTAAAGGCCATACCCGCAGCCTGTCCTGTCCCTCTCCTTGGCCCTGTCCCGCTTGGTACGCAGAGACTCACCTTCTTGCACGCTCGAATAGCTTTGGGGTTTTTTCTTGTCTGTGGTGTAGTGGAAGAGGGCATATTATTAATATCGAGAGGTATGTGACGCATATAAGGATGATAAAATATAAATTTGATCAGTGTGAATACCAAATATTAACAAGATATATTCTGAAATTTATTCCTCAATAGGAATTATCGGTCGCAACCCAAATATAAATTGACTTTCGAAATATATCGCATATTTTCATTGTCAGTAAGGGTATTTAATCTTCGGCACCTTCAGGATAACTCTGCTGGTTTTTTATTTTTATTTTTTTTTATTCTGACCGATTCGACGACTCCTCCTTTCAGTCGCCACACTGCATCTTTTGTTTATGCCACACAATGGCGTTGCCGCAGGTTTTTAGTGCCTGCCATTGTCTTGCTTTCTCTTGCTCTCTCTGTCGTCCGCTCACTCTCTAAAGCGACATAAAATGCAATGGAATTTCATATAGCGGTATTCTATATGTTGGCACTTTTGTACATGTACATTATATATCGGGACACTAGCATTATGCTTTTTGTATAATGTGCACAAACATTTTGCGCTGCGGCACGTAAAAAATGCAAGCCAAAAACTTTTGCAGCTTGGGGTGTGTGTGTGTGTGTGTGTGTGTATAACAATGAGGTGTATGTCAGTGCATTTGATGTTTAATCAATTGAAAATGGCAGCGTTTATGTGTATGTGTGTGTGTGTGTACACACACCTCAAGTCAATTGTTTGGCCTCAGTACTGAACCTGAGTTGCTGCCGCTTCTGGCCCAGCTTGACTTCCGCATTTGGCGACTGTTTGCCCAGGATAAACTGCAGCCTATAGTGCGGCAATCTTAAGATGCTCAGGATAAAACATTATCCGGATTCCAATGTGCGTGTGCTTTGACTTTGTCGGCATGTGTCACATTTCTGTTCTAGTCTGCCACAAGACTCTATTCAATGGGAATCTATCGTTCGGCTTGACTCGGCTCAGCTTTGGCCTCGACGTCTTGCCTGCTGTTGCTTCTGGCATGAAAGAGTAATAAAAATTACAATATTGACGCTGCAACACATGCACGCACACACGTGCAAAATGGGCTGGGGTGGGTGGTTGCGGATAACACAAGAGGAAGGAAGCTCGCTGAAGCGAGAAGCTCTTTGCCACTGGCTGCCGCCTGGGCGCTATTGTAAAGATGCTTTGAGCATGTGTGCGTGCATGTGTGAGTGTGTGGTGGTTCTATTGTATTGAAACTTCCTTTAATGGCTTCCGGTTATCATTTTTGGCGCAACTCTCTCGCTAGTGCCATCTCTCTCTCTCTCACACACAGTCGCTTCCTGCTCGCCTGGGCTCCGGTCTGCGTGCCAATAAAGATTAAGCGCATTGTTCTTTGTTGATGCCTTTCGTCATGCAAAGAAATTAATATTCGCAATCCATTACGTCTCTAATAACACTCCATCCACACACACACGCACACACTTTAACAGAAGCGCAATTTTTAATAACCTTAATGGGACGGCTTTAAGCCTTAAAGGCGTACGCTTTTGTACTGCCTTGACCGCTGTCCACACACACATCCACACACACACACATACAAAGCAATCAATCAATTTAGCGCTTTAAGCTTTTGACAAATACTTGCAGACGGCCAAGGCAACAGCCACACAATCTTTTAAAGAGTCGTCAACAACAGCAACAACAATAACAACAGCACACACACATACCCATTGATAGATAAGCCAGCTCCTCTGTTGAATGATACACGATGCCCGTCGCCGGCTAATGATGACAAATTTTTTATGGGCGTTATGAGCAAAAACATTGCGTTGCTCGAAAGTGCATGGGCTGGTCACGTGGGTCCTCTCCAACTGCTGCCAGCGGTCATAGAAGCCAGTCTATGTCCCGGGCTGCTCAGTGCTCACGGGCTCTTTATTAATTTGACAGCATCAACAGGAACTGGCAGCGGCCCCGTCTCGCCAAGACCCGCCACGCTAATGATTGAAATGAACTCCATGTCATGTCTGGTCTTAGGGAAAAGCCAGCGGCCAACGTGTAACGCCTCCCTTTCAGCCAGCAGCTTGATTGATGGTTATCACTCACTGCGGGCCTGAACGCACTGGATAACCAGCCCAACATTCAAGCAAAACCCCCCTCCATCAGACTCTCTTTGCAGCAGTTGACATCGCCCTTGGATTAAATGCTGTAGGTGTGTCATAACTTTTTGTGCCACTGTTGCTGTTGTTATTGTTATTGTTGCTGCTGCCATTGCGTCTATCGTTTATTGTGTTGCCCCTTTGCTGTGCTAAAAATGGCCTGTCCACTTGTCACCACCCCTCTAGGGCTGTATATATGCCAATCCCGTTCCCACTGGGGCCACTAAGTATACAAAAGCAAAAAATCAAATTAAAAAAAAAAAAGGAAATTCAAAAAAAACATATATACCCATCGTTAGGCATCGCGCATGTTTAAAAGCAAATAAGGCCAATTAATAAATGCAAATAGGACTAAACGGGGAGTATATGCGACCTAGAGATACCCTATATATACTGTGTATTAAACTCGCTTCTAATATATACTTTAATTAACAAACATTTTTATATTTGAAATAAAATGTTATCTAAAATAATCATGAATGAGCTACTAGCAGAAATACATTATATTTGTAATTATAACTTTAATTTATTTTATATTCGTCAATAGAGCATATGAAAGTGATTTATTTATATATACCCTTTGACCCGAATAATAAATTTATATATAAAGAGAGTGAAATATTGATATTTATATTTTTCATATGAGTTATTAAAAGTTGTTTGTAATGTATTTAGTTTTATTTGTATTTGAAGTTTGTATTTAATTGCAGTAGTAAATATAAGTTTCACTAAAATGTATATAAACAGCAAATAAATTTTTATTGGACATATATCTTTTGGGTGAATGTATTTATGTTTAGGTGTATTTAAAAATAATTGATTCTTCTGGTAAAACTTATTATTATATAAATATTTCTACTTGCATAGTTGACATTTCAATTGTCGAACAATTAATATTTTTTTTTGTGCAACTTTTCCATTTATATATCGCATTTGCCACATGCCACATTCCATTGAACTGGTGTCGGAAATGACATCGTTTAGCTGTCTCTGCCTATCAACTGGCAGCTTTGTGGCCAGCTCAGCTTTTTGTATGTGTGTGTGTGTGTGTCGTCTCATGGGCGTCAAGATATTTGAAAATAGATGGGTAGGGCTGCGATTTACCTGCTTTTCTACCCACCTGGCCGATATTGTGCGACCCATTTGGCGTGGGAGTTTTGCAAAGCTCCCACTCACTAAAAAGTTAAAATCTCAAACAATTGTAGGCCACAAACGAAGCCAATGGCCAAAAGCAGCCAGAAACTCGACAAACAAAGAGCAAAAGTACCACCAAAGAGTGTAAGAGTGTGTTAAGTATGCTCAATTCCAGTGCGTCGCAATTTGAAAGAGGGAAATTTACTCTTTTTTGCCAAAAAGGGAAATATGCTGAATGGAACTGCCGTATAAGAGTGCGCACTCAATGCAATAGAAAATAAGTTGTGGGACATTTTGTGGCTTTGTATTTAAAAAGCGTTTAACGGCTGAGTAGTGAATTTGGCTTAAATACACGACTTGCACTTGTTGCCAAGAGAACAGCAAAACTGGTAGGCCAACTATGCCTCAAATATACCAACGCAAATTAACGTAATATAGTCAAATATTTAAGGAAATATTTAATTAAAATGATTTTTACCGTTATATAAATGCTTGCGGGCCAACAAGGCAATGGGCAATGGACTTTTAACGGAAGCGGAAAAATGAGATTTATGATGTGCACAATGGCTGAGTGTCAGGGTGGGGTCGAGGGACCAGTGCGGCAGGTAGAGGTGCTGATGCCGGAATCATTCAGGGTGACTGGAGGGGGGAAGTGGGAGGCGGGTGGGGTCATATACAAATGTGTATAAATAAAAGTATCTGTGTGCATGCCATAAATGCTATATGAATTATTAAAATAAAAGTAAAACGGAAACATAACAAAGGTTCAGCAACATTTATGACAGGAAAACGCGAAAACGCAGCGCAGCCAACAAAGAGATTGCCGTGGCACGCATCTAAAACGAGATACGCCACGCCGGAAATAAGCGCCGCATATAGTAGCCCAAAAATACTCACACACCCACACACATACACACACACACAAATATACGCGCTGAGGCTCGGTGTTTATATGCTGCCAATTCAAGATCCCCTATAAGTAGGCTTCATTTACCAGGCAAACGCGAAAGCAAAACAACTAAAAAAAAGCAAAAACAACATCACGCATCATTGCAGCAGCAAGGCTTAAGTACGACTATTGGGATACCCTTTAAAAAATATAGTTTTGATCACCTAGCGACCTGTATTTAAAACAATTAAATGGAAGTACGTATTTTTTGCAAAATATTATTATTAAAAAAAATACATTAAAATAAAAAAAATAATATTATATAAATTATTACTGTAAAGATCTAGTCATTTAATAGTAATTTTAATAATCGTGCGAATACTTAACTTAAAACTAACTATAGTGTCGTCTATCCCATCAGGCCAATTTTGCTATGGGGCTTAACTTAAATACAAATATGCATGTAAACAGGCATCTACTTAAGCAGCTTTCCACGTCCCGCTCCCCCGCTGACCCGCTGCCCCGCTTGCTCCCCACCTGCCGCGTGCGTGCGTGCCCTGTTCTGCTTTGGCGTTCTGCCAGTGTATTAATGTTCATTGAGGCGATCAAAATCAAGTCGACTACGGCTAATGCTACGCACATTTTTTGCTCGATCCTGTGAACTTTTGCTTGTTATTTGCAATTTGCTTCAGCAGCAACAACAATAACAACAACAACAACAACAACAACAACAACAACAACAACAACAACAACAACAACAGCCCGCAATGGCAACAGCCTCTGATTTCATACTATGTGCAGGCAGTTTTGTTTGTTTTTCTGCCTCCCGTTTTTGGTGCCTTCGGTTTTTTAAGGTCGTTTACAGCAAACATTTCGTCGGGGAATTTGTGTAGGCGTAGAAGGCAAGGGGAGTGGGGTTTCGGGCAAATGTATGTTATTATTATGGGGTATGTTGTTAACTACCCATACGCAAACGCACATTTTTTCTGCTTTCATTTATTTTATTTATTTTTTTTTTTTTCGTTTTTGTGTATGCTTTAGCATAAAACGGATTTGTGAAATCGCTTGGAAAAAATATAATCAAAATTGTTTTCAAATGACTTACAATTGCTGGCCGAGTGGGCTAACTCCTAACCCATCGGCCAGTCCAGTCCAGGAGACCAGTCCGAAGCAGTACGTAATTATGCGGCTGGGGTGTTAACTGTCAGCCAATCGGCATCCGTTAGCCAAGCCCGTAATTTAAGCCACGCTATTGCCGTTGACAACTAGAAAAATTGCCTTTTTATGGTACGTAGTGGTGGGAGGGTGTAGGGAGGGGAGGCTTAAGCTTACCGGGTAACTCCCTCAATGGAATGTGTCCACTTCGCAACTGGAGCTTGTCTACTAGTGTTCTTGGTATGCGCTCAGTTAATAGCAAAGCGTGGAAATGCCAAGCGACTTTTGTTATTTGCCTTGACTATGGCAAAGGTTCGTGGGGTCGAGGGGTGACACTGGGGAGGCAAACGAAAAAGAGAGTCCCTTGGCAATTACTTTGTGCGCCATTGTTCGCCGTGTGCTTTACTTTACACAAATAAAATCTACGATATTTTTCATTGGACAAGGGGTATTATAGTTAATAAATGAGTACGTTCCGACTATAATGTTTGGAATCTGAAATGCTAATTTTCTATTATAATTAAGTGTTTTTATTGGAGTTTAGAATCCTTATGTGAAACAAATTTAAGATTATTTTTAGAGTTTTAGTAAGATTTCGATTTTATTAGATGCTCTCTAACTGCCACGCATAAAGGCATTAAACAAGGTTTAATATATTTTAAGGTCGACATAATATTTGTAAAGGGCTTAATGCGGTTTAATTATTAAGTATTTTTAGATTACAACATTTTTCAATACGTCTTCTTGGTTTTTAGCTGATAATGATAGCATTTATTTTTTTTAACACAAACAAGTATATTTTGGTAAAAAAAAACCGTAGTTGTTTCTATAATTTCTGTCATTTTGCTATATCGAATTATACATTTTCTGTACATATATATATATAAAACCGTCTGCCTATATTTTTCTTATCTTATCTGTTTGCTTATCATATTTGAGTATTAGGTATCTAAGCAAAGATACGTGTTTTTTGATCCTATGTCACACTCATAGTTCTTATATCAATTTACACAACCTAGTACTATAGAATGTTCCTCTTGTCTCTCTCTCCCTTTTACTCTCAAAAAATCTTTTTGGTCCAGCTGCTGCTTGTCATTTTCAATATTTTAGGATGGCTGCCATTGAACTCTCTATGAAGCGCTCATAAATTCACAAAACGTAGCCAATGTAGCTGGAACCCGTCTTCCACCGCCCAGCTTATACTGAAACTGGAACTGTACGAATGTCTGGCATTTCTTCGAGATGTGGCCCAACAATGCAGCAAAATGCTGTAGCGCAAATGCCATATACAGTTGCGCTATTTATACTGCCCCTTGCCCGATGCTGTCCCCCTTTTACCAGACACAGCCACTGCCCTTGTACTTCGCATAAAGAGCAGCGAAGACAAAAAACTACGTACACATCATCATTGTCAATTGCCGGATGTGGGCCAGACCGTGGGCATCTGGATTGGTATCGGGAATGGGCAATGGGCTATCCGGAAAGGGGGACTGGGATGGTGAGGGGAGCCAAGCGAGCAATCGCTGCTGCTGTATTCATTGTTGCCACGTAATTGCATTTCGCTATCGCAGATATTTATAGCTCCACTCGGTCAAGAGAGCTCGCAGCTTGGAGCTAGCAGCAACAGCAGCAGCTAGTGGCCAATAGCCAGCAGCTTCTATAGTGGTCATACTTTGGCAGCAACAGATTTTTTCTCGCAGCAAATGCGGTCAACCGCAAAAGCGCAGCAGCAACAGCGGCAAAGTCGTTACAAGGATAAGGGATAAGGGCGTTAGAGCGCATTGGTTGTTCTTGTTGTTGCTGCTGCTGCTGCTGTTGGTGTTGGGCATTAGTCCTGGCCAGGCAAATAAAAATAAGCAATGCCTGGTCGCGCTTTGTCATTGCTGTTGATGTTCCCTATACCCCTTTAAAGTGTGTTAAAAAGGATAGTTTGCAGTTTGGCTTTCGATACAATGTATATATTCTTGATCAGAAATGCTGCAAATCAAAATATTAAAAAAATTTGAGTATTTCAGTTAACGATCCGAGCCAATGTTTTGCCCTCAGGTTTTGTTCGTTTCAATAATTTAAACTTGGAGATAAGATATGTGGATAAACAAAATTCATTTTCTTACTTAAATCCAATTAAATTAATGTTGTATATAAATTATATAATATATAGTTCTGGTTAAGCTTTAATTTATCTGGTTCGGTTTGGCTGAGTACATGATTTAATACAAAAAAAAAAAAAACACGAAAATGTTCACTCTTAACTGTATGATTGACACATTTTCGATAGTTTTGTAAGGTAAAAATGAAAGTTTGTAAAAAGGTTACAAAGTATCTCAACGTTGTGCATTCTCTAATAGGGACTCTTAGTGGTTGTTGTTGCGATTGCTCTCATCATGAAGCACATTGAACACCAAGCACTGAGCACTGAACACAGTCGTTGCATTTCGCAGCAGCCCAGCAAGTAGAATATATATATACATATATACATATATAAACTCTTTTTGCTTCATTTCTCCCTACGCTTTTTTTTTTGTTGTGCTTGCCACTTATGCGTATAAGTAGTACGTAAGGCTCTTGCCAGCTGCACTGCATTAGTGGCCGCTTTAACAATGACCGGCGGAGGCCAATTTTTATTGAATCGAGGCGTCATCACATTCAAGTGTCCCACTTTGAATGACGGCTTATTTCCTGGATCTGGACCTGGACCTGCAACTGGCCTGTTGTGACATTGATAAGCCCAACTCTCAGTGGCAGTTGATGCTTGCAAAATAAAACGAAAACAGTTTATATAGGTATCAGTATCTGCTGACGGCGTATACGCACTGTATAATGCAATTGCTCGTTTTTAAATTACTGTTGAGGTGCAGTTGCGTTTCAAATTATAGTAAACGCAGAGAAGACCTCCGAATCCTTACTCATTTTCCCATTTGCTTATCCACAAATTAAATCGATTTTTTTTTGTTTTAATAGATTGTAGATTAGTCGGGGTAATAAATTTGACTAAATTTGTATTGAATGATCTGGATCTGATAAGTAAACTTAAGTAACTTAAATTTATCAGCCCTTATTATTAAACTATCGATACATATTAAGAAATTTACTAAAAATGTTTAAAGAACATCTTGGTTTCAGTTAAGTTGCTGCCTTTAGTATTAGAAACTTTTAGCAATTTGATGCTGTTGCGCCAAACTGAAATGAAAATTTGACCTCTGCTTTGGCTGCTACAAGCAGCAATTGGCGTATAAATTTAGCACACACACAGACACACACACTTTGGTACACATAGAAAGGCACACTCTCGCACTCGTACAAGCATGTAAATGTTATTGCAAGCATAATTTCCTTTGCCGCCAAGTGTATGTAGCTTCTATTGTTGTTGTTGGGGCTGTTGTTGCAGTTGCAGTTTTTGCACGTTATACGAGCCATTTGCAGCAGCAACTACATGCGACTGCATTGCGGCAGTTGCTGTTGCCTTTGCCGTTGCTTTTGCTGCTGCCTCCATTGCTGGCACCGTAATTGCCATTGCAGCGTTGTGTGCTGCCAGGCGGCAAGTAAAAGTCAATTTTAGGTAAAAATTTCTAAAAATAACAATGCATAATTTACATTTTGGCCAACTCCAGCAATGTCTACAAACTGTAGCAGCTGGCAATGGGCAAAGTAACTGCCGCCTGTCTAAATAATAAATAGAAAAGGATATGCGAATGCTGGCCTAACTTTTCTTTACCCTGCAGAACAAAAATTGTCATGAAAAGGTTATATCGCAATTGTGTTAATATATGCATGCATGTTGCATGTTGCGAAGAATATAGATTCCGGATCATATTCATTTCAAAACCGTTTCAGTCTTGCTGTTCGTCTAACTAAAGCTAACGAAATTTGGGGTTTTCTGTTTGTTTGTTTAATAATTACCTCTATTTCAAAATTGATCAAAGTAGTTGATTGTTTACTATATATTGAAAGACGAAAAGTATTATATAACTTCTTTAAGTTTAAAAATAATTTTTAAACTTTTCATACAATGTTTTTGAGAGAGAAAAAAAGAAAACACAAAATACTTAGGATGAGAATTGCGTAATTTTGTGCAGTTTGTGTGTGTTGACCTTGGTAAAGAGCAACTACTCGTCGGTAAGTCCAAGCTAAATCACTTGTTCTTTTACTAGTTGTTGCTGTTGTCATTAGCCGTTGTGCAAATAATTTACTTTACCACATTCACTTTGATAACTAACCATTGTGATGCTGCTCCTGCTGCTGTCTGGCTGCCATTATAGCTACTGTCACACATACTCCGAGGGGAGGGCGTTACTAAGGGGGTGGTACAACCATGCTATCCATTTTCTCAGTGTGTGTGTGTTGCACTTATTGATTTCAATTAACATGCAACAGCATGTCTCTTTTGCGTATAAATATGCACACACGCACATACACTCAGCCAGAAGCTACAGTTAGGCAGCTGCATTGTTGCAGGCTCGTGCTGCATGCAACATTCAGGCGTTGTTGTCGTTGGTCCTCGCTGCCCTGCCAATGTCTGCTGCTGCTATTCAATCTTTTCGTTGGCTAATGTTACGCTTGTGCATCGTTACTATTTTGCAGGATCGAAGCACAAATGTGTATATGTGTGTGTGTGTGTGTGCGTGTGTATGCTTGTGTGGTAATAGAATAGGTCACTTCTGCTGTTGCTGCTCTTCTTTCAATAATTATCAATTTGTGTGTGTGTATGTGTGTGGTTGTGTAGATTTTCTATGTTTTGTTTATTTACTTGTTTTTTGGTTTAAAGCATTTGCCTGATATTTGTTGGGCAAACAGTGCGTATGCGTGTTGTGTCGTACTTGTATTGTGGTTGTTTGCTCTTACTGCTCTGTAAATTGTGCGTTAAAATTGTCCTATAAATTGTGGGCCTAGAATTTGACACTTTTGTTACCACTGTGTTCTGTCTCAACCCGACAAGTGCAATCTCCGCTGCTTGTTCGACTGATGATATATTTTTGCTTTGTGTTATTGCACTTTTTCAGTATTCGTTACCCCAATATCAATGCAAATAACTTAAGCTTGAGCTGGCTTTCTTATATAAAAGCCGATATTCGAGTGTTTGAATTAGAGAGCTCTGTGTCTAATGTAATCTTTCTTTATATAACGGAAGAAATATATAATTTTTGTAAAAAAAAAAACAAACCTGCCAATTATGAGGCACATTTTACAATTCTTGAAGGTCTCAATAACTAGAGCCTGAAATACCACGAAGTGAAAGAGTATATTGGTTTTGTGCAATGTCCGTCTTGCTGTCCGTCTGTCCGTATGAACGCAATTATTTTCGTCGCAATTGAAGCTAGAGACTTGAAATTTTGGATATATACTCGTGTGTACCCGCGTCAGATAAAGTGTTAAGGATTTTGGGATGCGCCCACTGGGGGCGTGGCA
>SCDY01001421.1:0-47713 GCA_004143825.1 Drosophila micromelanica
TTGTGTATGTATGTATAAACGAGCTGAAATGTTTATAGAACCAGATCGCAGGGTTCAGGGTATCTCCTAGTCGGGCGGCCCCGACTAGAGCCTTCTCACCTGTTACATAATAAATAGTTGGATATTTAACCAAAATCAGAACTTTATATCTATCGAATTGCAAATAAGTACTGCTAACAACTCAATGTCAGCACATCGTCTGATTGCTCAAGCATATCCTGTGTTTGCGCAATCATGCGAAAAAACGACACAGACACTAACATTTCTTCATGATTAAACCGATGGATTGTGCCTCAGCTCTAGCTCCAGCTCCTGCTAAAATTTCTTACTCATACCAATTATCATTTGTCTGGCACCTGGCCAAATGTCGCAGAAGCCGAAACAAAAAGGCGCCGTCAAAATCAAAGTACTGAAAATATTGAGGTAGACAAAGCACGTCCGCCTGTCGGTCAATGTGCGTCCATTTGTCCCGTCCGTTCAGACCAATAGTACAAGATACGACTACGAGACGGTCGAATGGGGACAATGACTACAAATTGGCATGCACATCAGACAGACAAGCACCCACACACACACACACACACACACACTTAGAGCACAACTTACACCCAGAACATGACAACATGAGTAAGCAACTATTTCATTGCCTGCTTTTTGGCGCTTTGTCCATTGATTTGACAAGCACAGTTGACAGGCAACAACATGTCACATAGTAGACGTTATCACTTCATAATTACATTCGATCCAGCACAAATTACAAATGATCGAATAATCAACTCGAACAAGCTACCAAAATGCGTAAAGCACGATATTTTTAAAATATTTTTTTAATATGTTTAAGCTGTGTAAGCTTTTTTCTCTTAACTTACTGAAGTGTACACTCAGAGAAAAAACACCATTGAACAAATTTGGAAAATATTAAAAACTTTTACTTAGAAACAAATTTTAATTTCTAATTCTAATTTCAAGAATGTTTTTTAATTCCAAAATTCATGAATATAAAACCTAACTACATATCTAAAAGAAGGCTGTTCTTTCATTTTCCGATATTCATATTTTTTTTAGAATATAAGAACACGATTGTTTGCTCTCAATTAAAACAATCCTTTACATTTCCACAAGAAACCCAATAAGGGTAAGAAATTAAAATATATATAAAAAAAACACGTCTGGCAAATCCATCAGTTGGTCTACTTGTCGAAGCAGTCAAACAAATAGTCATTTGAGTTTGGGGGGTTTTTTCAAGATGAATGATGCATTTTTATGTCAAAACAAAAAACCATTTAAAACGAAAAAAATAAGAAAAAACACAAAAAACCAGCAATGAAAAATAAAAGAAAATCGTACTGTTTGAATTTTATTGGCAAAATTGATAAAGTGGCTTTAGGAAAATCGAAAGGAATTGCGAATGCAAGTCCGTCGATCGATGAGGACGGCGAGGGAGGAGAGGAGGCCAGCCAAGCAATCAATGTGCACAAGTACAAGGATTTTTAAGATTTACATTTTCGACGTTTTCTTATCTCTTTCTTTTACATTTTCGATTTGTGTCCGTGGCTTGTGTTTGGCATGCATAAAAATATGAGCCATTGCTGTGCGAAAACAAAGGGGGAGAGAAGAGTGGAAACAGCCGGCACTTGCTTACTGGAATAAAGCTTTACCTCTGTCTCGAGTTTTCGTTTTAATAACTATTTTGAAATTGGGCCCAAAAATTAACATTGATTCTTGATATAGGAAGGAGTTGATTAACTGAAATCGTTGAAGAATTGTGAATTTTTAATAAATATCAATATGGAAGCATAATGTAAGATAAATAAAATAAAAATGATTAATAAAATAAAACAACTTCAGTCTGCCGACTTTAAGGGATAAATAATATGCTAATATAAATAAATAGTTCTCAGCTCACAAATAACGCTCAAAATAAATATATTAAAACATAATTTATAATGGTAATGATGATGTATACACGCAAACAGGACATGAAGTACCACAAACAACACTTGCATAAGCTCTAGCCTTAAACTTACGAATTGCAGAGCAAAACGAAGGCCATTTAATTGAGGAGAGACAACAACAAAAGCCGTGAACAGAGCGCTTTGCATAGAGATTTGTGCGAAATATCCAGAAAATCAAAATAAAAGAGAGGAGCAAAGCGAAAAGTCGTTGATGTATGATGTTGCCAATTGTTTGAAGTAAATCAAAGGGCTCTGGGCCAGGCCAGCTACAGCAGGCAGGCAGCCAGAATAAGCAAGAGCAGAGCACGGGGCAAGCCACAGCCACCCGAAAAGCTGGTGATTGGTGCCTGCCTCCTGATGGTATTAGTGCTTAGCCTGGTGCTGGTTCTTTGGCCAATGTTAACAAAGCACACTGAAAAATGGCCAGGAATCAAGCTGACTGAAGGATGTGCCCCATTGGTCCAACTGTCATTTATATTTCAGTGCCACTCGAGTTATTCAATCAGCCCAATTTTGGGGCCAACTCCTTTGCTGTGGTCAGCTATTCTGGCCCAAAGCAGGCAAATGGCCAAAAATTAGTGCAGACATAAATCAAACTAAACTCAAAAGGGCTTTCGGATATTTATATATTTTTGGGCCCTTATCATACATGAAATAGATAGCACGATATCAGACATTGTTAATGATGCAAATTATTTTACAATTTAATGCGAATTTATGGTTGCAGTCGTAATGCTTTATCAAATTAACCTGCATATTTTACAGCTCGTTTAAAATGGGACCGCAAAACGATTCGACACTGAATAATTTATGTTAATACCAATCAGAAACGCAATACAAAATGAATTATACTTCACACACACACACATTCAAGGTGTGAACACATTAGCATACAAATCGGCCAACTTAAAAGATACTTAAGCCCATGTTGGGCGTAAGATAAATAATGCATAGGTAATAAATTTTCATAAATGTTTCTTCACTACACAAACAAAATTTTACCTCTTTCATATCAATATTGCAAGGTTTAAATGTATTTAATACTTTTAAAATTCTTGGTTTATTTAAAATAAAGCAAATTAAAATAAAAAAAAATCACAACAAATTTCTTATTTTTTATTCTCAACTTATTTATTGTTTTGATTTATTTGTAACCCTATTTTAAATTAACAGGCAATAAAATTATAAAAAATCTGTCAAACAATTAAATGGACAAAGTATCCTTTATCATGCCTCTCAATAATTCATCCTGGTATAGCTCTTGTATTTTATCATTCCATAGAGAGTATTTGTAAAATGCCGGAAGTGTGTATTATTAAACAATTCATTGCAATTGAAAATTAGCGCAAACTTTACAAAAAATAAATAGGACGCAAGTAACAAAAAAAAGTTAATTAAAACAAAAGCTATTGTCAGTGTTACCACAATATTTGCAGCCAAAAATTCAGCCAAAAATCTGACGCTTGAAATAGCCACATCGAAAACAAAATTAATTTTTCGGGCCAAGCTAAATTTTAATTTTTTTCGTATTTTTTTCCTGACCAACGAGAGTTTGCGTTGTTTTGCATATTTTATATAGCGGAAATGTTGCACACAGCACATGGTCATGCACACACACACACATACACACACACACACACACACGCATGCAGTTGGCTTGCTCCGATGAGCGCAAGCAAATTATGCAACACAAGGCACAAAAGACAAACTTTCACTGGCTTTGGCAGATTCGACAGGCGAAATGAAAATTAATATGAAAAAAAAAAAAAACAAGTAAGGGTGCTCTAGTCGAAAGTGCCCGACTAGGAGATACCCTGATACTCAAAATAAATACTTGAATAACATCTAAACGGACTCAATCACAAACATCTCAGTTAACATATACGAAAAAGTGAGATTTGATTTTCACAAGACCAATATACCCTGTTTACTCCTTTTTAACGGCTGACAATGCATATTAGAGATGCAGCTAGCAGAAACCAAGCCCCAATGACCGCATCAACAATAAAGTAATTAAAAATTCAGCGAACAGTCTAAACGGAAACTGACCCCCCGCACTCCGCCAGCACCCTCCTCATAATTCACAGGCCTGCTAGCTGCATAAACTATTTTAGCAGTTATTAAATATTTAATCATAAAGAGCAGTTCACAAGTGCTTTACTTTTTAATTGAATTCCTAGCTCACTCAACATTTTGTTTAAGCGATATATATCGTTAATAACAAAATATTGTTTTGTTTGTTCTTTCTGTTGCTTTTTTTTAAATATTTAGAGGAACTATCGCTCGAAACCCGAATTTTATTTTTTCTTTGTAAACTATTTTAAAGTTTAAATTACGCACATATACATACATATGTCAGGCATTCAAATTTGGACTCCTCGAAGATATCATTGTTTGAGTTCTCCATTTCATTAATATATTGTTTTATTTATTATTTCGTATTATTATAATTAAAACAGGCATGGCTCATGCAAGCATAACTGCATTTAATATTGTTTGTTAAGTTTGGTAGAAGCTAGTTCCATATTTGCGTAATTAGCTCGCAAAGTATTTCAATTTTTTCTTTTTTTTTCTTTATATATTAATCTTTTCTCCATCATGTCCAATTAATTCGTGGCTCGCAAAGTGCCTTCAATAGCACTCAACTATAATTTTATTGTTACATATTTATTTTACACATATTATGCAATTTAAAATATTATATATTACAAAAATGTTTGTACGATACGATGTTATTTTAAACATATCTCTATTTTTATACATTTTATATTTTTAATATTTATGCGTATTTATTTAGTATAACTTACAACTTACCCCTCTGTGTACTTAAAGGTAAAACTATATTATAATTATATCAACATCTAAAATATTACAAATAAAAAACAGAAGAAAAAGCAAAAACAAACGCAAATGAAAAATGCCACTTCACTGAAATGCTGTCAAACGAGTTTCCGGCCGTCTGCTAAAAACTAAGAACAACAGAACTTAAATAAAATAAACGAAACCAAGTCAAAAGCTAGCTCGTATCAAGTTTAAGAAATGGAATGTTTATTGTTTCGTTTTATATTATACCCCATACCCATTAAAAACTAGTAATGGAACGGGGTATATGAAATTGAAAATATACCACATAATTATAAGAATAAAAATAATAATAATAGTAAAAATAATATTCTCTTTATTTTTGTCGTTCCACTCTCTATTACACTCTCTCTCTTTAAATATCTCTATCTTCAACTTTGTCACCTGCTATCTTTAAATTATTCGTCTCTCGTTTGCTCATTTTCTCTCTCTTTCTCTCTCCTTCTCTCTCTCTGCCTCCCTCTCATTTATATATTTTTTTTATTTGCACCACCATCAGTTAAAATTCAAATGTATTCATCTTACTTAAATTTATGAAAATTGCATAGAAAGGCGCAATTTTTTTAATCAACTGAAATCTTTATTCAACGATTTTTTTGTTCTTTTAAGCTAACTACAGGAAGTCTTCTAGTCGACCTGTCAACTAACAGATTACCCTTACTTGTGTTTGCTTTTGTTATTGCACGAAAACCCAAAAAGGCAAAAACCAGCTCCCACAACAACAACAACAACAAAATCGATCGATCGATGGATCGCCGATGCGTGCTGTAAAATGATCTTCGCAGCAGTTTTGGACGAGCGCGCGGCGCAGACAGGCGACTTTTTTCTATTTTCGTTGAGATTTTGTTTCTTTAGACAATAAAAAAAAAAGATAAAATATATAAGCCAAATGCTGCGATTGTAAAGAGCACATCAAATGCTCACTTGACGGCAACAGTGTAAAACGTGTGCACAACAAAACCAAACAGAAAATACAAATTTAAAAATAAAACAAATCAACTCTATTTGAATTGTAAAAAGTGTACAAAAAAAGTTTGTGTTTCGACTCCAAATTAGGTCAAGTGCATTGTTTAAATGGCACAGTGTGCCAATAAATTGTGAAACTCGGTGTAAAGTGCTGGAAAACAAGTGAAAATTGCCCGATGAAAAACAGATGCAGATGCTGGCAAAAATTGGCAGCTGCAGCAACAGTTTGAGTAGCACTGTACCCGGCTACTAATTGCAGAGAACAAAAACAACAAAACACACAAATAGCTTAAGTAATGTGTTTGAAATAAACCCGCATAAGCAAGTACATTTTATTAAAGTGCAGTTAATAAATACAAAACATTTTATATAAATCAAAACTGAATTACAGTTTAAGTAGCACTGTGCGCGCTAAAAGGTGCAAAACTCTGCTTAGCATTTACAGACACACAACAGAGTTCTAGCAAGTGGCAACGCCGCACGCTTAACAGTAATTTACGTTAACAGTGCGAAGAGAACAGCAAAAACAATGAATCAATGTCTGCCTGTTAACGCAAAGATGTCGAAGGCGAAGAAGGTTTTGGATGAGGCGCGCGAGACGCAAAACCGGGAATTGGACCTGGTCGACAAGGGCATCGTCTCCTTTGAGGAGCTGCCCGGACTATGTGAGTACGCTGCCTTCCATGTGTCACGCGCATTTGTGTAAAACACTGCATTTAAAGTGAAAAAAACAGAATTTAGCAACATGTGTGTTGCTGACGCCATCTTCGGCCACTTAACAGAACTCTGTTGGATGACGCCAGAGTCTAAAAACAAAATGTGCCAAGCAAAAACAGAAAGTCTGCTCGCAGTGTCTTTTAATATATTTGCGCTGTTTGTATATTGTGAAGGTTGTCTTTATTTTATTATTTAAATGCCTTAGCAAATTGTTGTCATTTCAATTCCAGCAGTAACGCCCAATATTTGTTTAATTTCACTTATAAATAGTAACAGAGCGCACTGTTGTTATCTCGCTCACACCAACACTGTGACTGGGCGCCTGTTGCGCGCTGAGCGTGAAAACAGCTGTTGTATATTTTGCTTTGTGGCCAGTAGAAAATTTTCGGCGCCCGTCTAAAACAATTAAACCAAAGAGGGTTTTAGAATGTTATTTTAAACAGTAAAAACTATAGACAAAATTTAACAACTAAAATTAATATATTACTTATTAATTATTTGACTTACAGTCAACATGGCCAACATCACTCGCCTGACGCTGTCGCACAATAAGATCAGCATTATTAGCCCCGGCATTGCCAATTTGCTAAATCTGGAGATTTTGAACCTCGCCAACAACCAGCTGACCGAACTGCCAGTTTCGCTCTCCTCTATGCCCAAGCTGCGCATTCTGAACGTGTCCATCAACAAACTGGACAACTTGCCGCGCGGCTTTGGCGCCTTTCCCGTTTTGGAGGTGCTCGATCTGTCGTACAACAATCTGAGCGAACAGGTCCTGCCGGGCAATTTCTTTGGCATGGAAACGCTGCGCGCACTCTATTTGGGCGACAACGATTTCGAGTACATACCCAAGGAGGTGGGCCAGCTGAAGAATCTGCAGATTCTCGGACTGCGCGACAACGATCTTCTGGAGCTGCCACGCGAGGTCGGCGATTTGGCCCGTCTGCGTGAGCTGCACATACAGAACAATCGGCTTCAGGTGCTGCCCCCGGAGGTGGCACAGCTCGATTTGCTGAGCAACAAGTCGGTGATGAAAATGGAGGAGAACCCCTGGGTGAATCCCATTGCCGAACAATATCTGCTGGGCATCAGTCATGTGATTGAGTATCTCAAAACTGAAACCTACAAAATGTGAGTATGCCTTAATTCATGACTCATGGCTCACATATGACTAATTATATACTCAATTCTCTGCCCGATAGCATCTACAATCGCCACATGCAGGCCGGACGCAGCGGTCCAACGCCGCCCAAGGCCGACAAGAGCAAGAAGGCGTCTCGAGTGCGCGCCTAGAACGACTCACCGGATGCTCTACGTTCGTCGCGTCCAACTGTGTGTTTTTCTCCAATTAACCAAAAATGTGTGTCTTTGATTACTAATTTTTAAGTATTTTTTATTTTAATATTTAATGTTGTAAAGTGCCTTAAATGTTTGCTAACACAAACGCGAATAATAAAAAAAAAAAAACAAAATTAAATATGTACATCTGTATGAATGTAAACGGCTTTTGGACATCCTTGGACATGGACATATTTAAGTTGATGTTGAGTTAAAGTTGAGCTGAGAATAAAAGTGTATTATTGCTGATGCAGCATCAAAAGCAGCAGCAGCATTCAGTTTCACCTTTCTCTGTACCCGAGCCAAAACATTTGTCCCGAATAAAAGATACCTACTCTGCAAAACTAATTTTTAGAAAGAATCGTCAATACAAGTATCGCTTATTGAATTTATTCATTTTAAAATTTAAGAAAAGTGCAAAATGTGTATCAGATCGTTAGCAGATGCAGTTCCTCAAGCCAAAAAAAAAAAAAAAACTCACCGCAGATTCCCAAATCCCGCCATCGCAGAGCACAGATAATGGCACTATTTCGGACACTTTGATCGTATAAATATCGGTTGATTTACCCAAACAGCTGGATTGTATAATAAATTGTTTTTATAATACCTACCCATTTCCATTATCAAATACCGATTATTTATTACGTCAAATGTAGAAATCTCTCGCTTATATATTTGAAACTAACATAAAACAAACATATTTTTGTATTTTATAAAATAGTAGTTTTGTTCTTGTTTTTATTATCATTTCTTAAGTTTTCTTTTTTGTTGTTTTTGTAGCAGTGTTTTTAGCCTTAAATTCAATTAATTAATTCAATATATTATATAATTAAATTAATAGTTAAATGTTTTTTGTTTTTGCATTTCGTCTGTTTGTTTTTGTCCTGCGATAAACTAATATCATAGTTTTTATTTGTTCTTCAATTTAAATTTAATACATATTTTATATATCAATTTAAGTAATTAATGTTAAACTAATGTTTGTTTGTTTGTTTTTGTGTATATGCAATTAAACTTTTATCTTCATGTTACTTAATTAATGGTTGTTCCTTCTTTTCTTAGAGATTTCCTATTTACAAGTTTGGTTTTGTCTTTTAGTTTAGCAAGAATGTAAAATGTTAAATGTTTAAAATCAGATAAGATGAAATTGTTTTAATAATACTCTTTTGAATGCCTAAATAAAAATTTGTTGCCATGCAAAAGTAAAATACTTTATAGAAAGTTTAACAGATGAACATATTTGCAATGTTATTTCAAGTCCTGAAGTGCAAATTGAAATAGAGATTTAAATATTTTGAAAAAAATTTGTTCTAATGATATATATAAAATAGTTTCAAGAGATTCGCACCACTCAATCAAATGATGCACCTTTAAAGTGATGTTTTGTAGTTTTTCTTTAAGAGTTTTAAAGTTTTTTGAATTTTACTTTTCAATTTTCGGCATGCCAAAGCGAAAAGTACATAAAAACAAAAAACATAAACTAAAAACTCTTATAATACAAATACAACAAATACAATACAGTGTATGGTTAATTATTTACTTAAAATTAATGGAGGATATACACGCCATATACGAGAAGAGTAACATTTAACATAATCAGTTGCCGGCTACAAAAATACAGCTCTTTAAACATTAAACATAAAGCTTTAAACCTAATACAAAATGACAATAGAAAATCAATACTATAATTATAAATTACATATACTATGTGTATTTAATTATGTGTGTGTCTATAGAAACTAAAGAATTGCGTTTACTATTGAATTATTATTGCTTGCTTTATTCGATGCTTGTTTATTTTGTTTAAAGAATTTAAATTGAATATAGCAGCACTTGAACTTTTTTTATGCAAAAGACTTTGGCAACAAATATTTTTAAAAATGCTAAATAAAAATTTGCATGCAATGATTTTTTTGTTTTTTGTTTTTACTTTTACGTTTTGTTAGCTTACAAATGCAATTTCGACGGCTTTGATTAAAGAGTCGGCCTTTTTTTTACAAATAAATACAATTTAAATGCTTTGCCAGCCGCTTAATTAATTTGCAGTTTTTGTTGTTCTTGCTTTTTTACAAAACCATATGTTTGCGCATTGGAAATTGTAATTAATTCTTCTTGCCTTGCTGTGTTTTAAATGTTCGACATTTAGGGGTTTTAAATTTTTATTTACTTTTTGTTTTTGCGTACATTTTCGTATGTAATTTTTTTTTGAATTTTTATTCATGTTGCTGCTGCTTTGTAAATAAGTACGCACAATCATTATATATATATATTTTGTTTATTGATTATATATATTATGCAATCTGCCTTTTTTTAATTATTTATAATAATAATGATTTGCATTTTCATATTAATTAATTTAATCAAAAATATCGTTCAGTATTTTTTAGTATTTTTTTTTGTTGGTACTTATGAAATTTTTCATTTGTTTTTTTCTCTCCTTTTTTTGTTGGTTTTTTTCCATGCATGGTTTAAATAAAAATAATTAGCATAAAAATTACATTTACATTTAATTTGAGTTCATTTGATTTTTGTTCTTGTTGTTGTTGTTGTGGCTGTGCTAGCTGTTGTTCTTGTTGATGATGCTTTTGTCGCTTTGCTTTCGGTTTTTTATGGCGCTCCGACATCATTTTTGGCTGTCAAACTTTGCTGTTGTTGGGCGCCCGCGTCGTCGCTTCATAGTGGCCACGCCCCAAAGCCGCATAGGCGTCGGCATAAGCATGTTGTTGTTGTTGTTGCTGTTGTTGTTGGTCTGGTTCCTGCTGCTGCAGCTCCTCCAGCGGTGGCTGTTGTTGTTGCGGCTGCTGCTCATGCAGCGATGTCGGCCGACTATAGCTTACTTGTAGCGGGGGCGGGGGCGCGACGCCTATATCAGACCAGGAAGGGGGGTTGTGGGATGGGCGAAAAAAAAAACACATCAAAAGTTGAATTAGTTTCTTGACTCGGTTTCCATGGCGCCAGCTCAAGTGGGCCCTCCCAGGGTGGGCTAGTTGAATTAGGCCATGTGCAGCTTATCGATTTATATTAAAACCCACAAATACACTTACACACACACACACACATACACTAGCATACACTATCAAACTTTTGTTAGTAGTGGTTTTAGTAGTTTTTTTGTTTTAATAACTATGCAAATGAAATGCCTTTAAAAACGTATCAAAAAAATTTTTTTTCAATATAAAATTGTGTTTTTTTTTGGCGTTTTCATAAGCAAAGTTTTAAAACTTTATATTCTAAATTTTTTTTTTAAGTTATTGTAAACTTGCAAATTGAAATTTATGTGCAATAAATGTAGTTCGTGTTTTTATAAAATCAAAGCAATATATGTTTTTCTTAAGATTTTTATATTGTTTTTTTATAGTGCAAAATAAATATTAAAAATTTAAATATTGCTTAAAGATTATTTATGGGTTCATAAATCTGTTAGTTTCAAATGTATTGCAATATTTCTTAAAAACTAAATTTATTGCTTTGATTATAATTTTTTTTTATATGTTATTCGTTTATAAAATATATAAATAATTTAACATCTATTTAGTGCACATGCAATAACAATAACAACAACAATATGCAGGGTAAACAATCAAATTAAAGGGTCCACAGAAAGAAATATACGACAAATGAAAAATTTCAAACAAATCCAATTCCAGAAAAAAAGGAAACCTTTAAACAAAAATCGAAGCATGCGAAAAAAATATAAACTACAAATTACGAAAAGTAAACGTGTGTTAGTAGAGACGGACAGAAAAACCAATAAAAACAAAAAAAATGCGAACAGAACAAAAAAAAGGATGCTCCAATTAAAGAAAATATATCATACCAATTGCTGATCGAATTCTGATTTTGGTTTGGAACGCGATTGCGTGGGCTTGGGATATATTTTTTGCGTATTTTCATTCGTTTATGTTGTTTGTATTTTGAGTATGGCATTTGTAAAGCGTTCCAATTCCATGCATTCCAGTTTTAGTAGACAATATTGCGACGCACTTTGGCGCCCTTTTTATTGTCTTTGCTGCTGCTGCGACTGCGATTGCTGTTGTTGTGTTTGTTCTGTTGTTGTTGTTGATGTTGTTGTTGGTTTGTGTCTTTGGCTTTGGCACTTTTGGCGTTCTTACTACTACTAGCGCCCATTGGGGGCGTGGCTGTGGTGTTGTTGGTAGTGTTGTTGTTAATACGCGACGAGCGGGATTTATTGCGCGGTGGTAATTCTGAATTTTCAGTTTGTTTTGGAGGAGCAGAAAAACAAAGACGAAAAACGAAAAGAAAATAGAGGACAAAATTCAAATTAAATTGTGTGTTTGGAACAATATGGGAATTGAAACAGCAGCTCGCGCTGAAACTACTGGACAAACTCTATAGGAATTTGGAATTGGTGAAACACGCACCTTTCGGCGCATAAAACGCTGGTTGTTGTTGCTGCTGCTGCGGCGAGAGAACTGCTGCTGCTGCTGCTGCTTGTTGTTGTTGTTGTTGTTGTGCATTGACCGGCGGCAACGGCAGCGGCAGCTGAGCACGCGCCACAACGCCGCCACTGCTGATGGCCGCCTGGACACCACCACCAATCGCACCACCACCGGCACCCAGCTCGGCTCCATACCCAGAACGAGCGGCGGCGGCGGCGACAGCAGCCTGCGGCCGTCCGCTGCTGCTCGGCCTCGCGCCGCGTCCATCGCTGCGACGCGCCTGGTTCGCCGCCGAGCTGCGACTGGCGTGACCGCCGCCGGTGGGCAGCGGCACTATCGAATGCCCGCCCTGCTGCCGATCCCATTCGTGCGGATGCCCGCTGTGATGATGCGCTCCACGGCCCGCTCCACCGCTGCGTCCACCGGCCCCGCCGCGCGGATAGTGCTGTGCCTCATGCGCCGGCGGCTGAATGCTGCGCGGTCCGGCGCCGCGCTGATGCGGATGACGCTGCTGTATTCAGGGGGAGAGAGTGTGTTTAATGATAATAAATATATTTTTCGGGAATCTCCAATCTTTAACTGCAGCGTCAAACCTGTATTGAAAAACGTGTGACATTTTTCTAGTCGAGAGCACCCGACCCGAAGACATATGATTTTTTCATTAAATACTTAAAAAAAAATGTTTTTTTTAAATGCACCTTAGAATCGGATATAATGTTGTTTTTTATACTAATTATGACACCCGTAGGCGATTAAAAATAAAAACTTGTAATTCTACATTTTTGAAAAAAAGGAACCACATGATTTTTGAAGAAAAGTTTAAAAACCAAATTTGGTTTCATAATGGATATATTTTGTATACAGAATTACTTTAAAAGGCCAAATAATGACCAAAATGCCATCAAACATGAAAATCGGTTCATTTTTGACAAAGGTATGAAATTCTGAAATATAAAAACTAAGGATCCCAGACTTTTACAAGCCAAAATTGTTGTACATTTTGGCATGATTTTTTTTTTAACAAAAAGTTAAAATGTAAAATAAATATAGAAGATAAATCATGGCCAAAATGCCATTAAATTTGAAAATCTGTCAAATTTTTTTAAATTTTTTTTTTTATAATTTTGGCATTATCTTGGACCACATTTTGATTCCCTCCCCTTTCACAAAAAAAAACTTCGTCCTTACCATTCTGCGCAGCGTGTTCATTGGCGCACGGAGCGTTTCGCTGATGCGTCTGGCGCGACGCTTCTTCGGATTGGAGCTGGGCGTGTGAACGGCACAGCACTTGATGAAGGCGCCCAGGACGAGAATGAAGGCGACGCCGATGAGCACCACCAGATACCAATTGCTGGTGACCCACTCGGCAACGGTTTGCAGCGTTTCGCGATTGAGCAGCAGATTCTTGAGTCGGACGAGGGGTCCATCGGCGTCGACGGCGCGACACTTGAGGAAGACATCGCAGTAGCCCTGGAAGTTGTCACAGGGCGAGCCCGGCTGCAGACTAATGCCGCCCGGCTGTATATTATATTCGGCGGCAAATTCGCTGGTGCTGCGACAGGTGCTCGTATCGTTGCCATCCTGGCAGGCCAGCTCGCACAGCTTCCGCTTGTCCACATGCGGCAGCGTGGTCGACGTGAGGAAACACTTTGTCATGTTCCACAGCAGGCAGGGCGAGCCACTGCACTCGCCGCGTATGCAGAGGGCGGTGCCGTTATTGCACATGGTCTTGTCGTCGCGGTGCCGCGGCTCCGGACACTCGGCGGTGGTGCCATTGCAGGTGCTCGACCAGCTGCACTCCGTCTCCTCCTTGCACTTCTGATGGTAGTGCGTGGGCACAAACGCGCACGAATTGGCCAGACAGCAGGGTCCCTGCGAGGGCGAGCATTGCGTCTTGGCGCGACGCTTGCAGCCCTTGGCACTCGAGTTCAGCGACTGATCGTATTCGCTGATCAGACGCGGATAGCAGCATTTGTCCTTGCACTCCTCCTCGTTGAAGCCACAGTCGCATTCCTCGCCCGACTCGACGATCTTGTTGCCGCAGAAGGCGCCCTCCGACGCCTTGAAGCAGTCGCGTTTCGTATTCCCAACGAGTACGTCGAGTACATTGGATATGTTCCGTATGGAGCACGGTGAGAATTTTGAATTGTTTGGCCGATCACCGGACGTGGCGCTGGCGAACATTATGAAGTTGCCGTTGAGGCCACCAGGGCGGCATTCTTGCGGATAGTCATGCTGTAAAACGGGCACGAATATAAAATATTACTATACGGAACGATGGAATGGAACACCGAAATTTTCATTTATAAACTAAATAAATAACATAAATATAATGACAGAAGTCAAATAACAGATTTCACTTATATAACTTAAAACTTTTTGGTGGAACGGTGAAATAGAACACGAAATTCAAAATGGAATAAAACAATGGAATAAAGCAATGGAACATAAAAATTCTCCTGGATTCTTGTTTAACAAAGAGTATATAGATAAATTATAATTATTAAATAAAAGAATTTAAAAATATAAAACAATAAAGAATTTATAATTTGTATATTTTTTTTTTACCGACCGGTGATCCAAAATTGTGACCAATCTCGTGGGCCAGTGTCAGTTGCGATACCTTTGGCGGCACGCGACTGTTGTAGTTGACGAACGTGATGATGCCCGTGTTCAGAGAGCGCTTGGTGCTCTGGTATTGGCCACCCACCGTCTCTGTGTAGGTCTTGTACTTCTCGCAAATGCCACCAGAAGCGCCCGAGGCACTGGCCACCCAGGCCAAGCCCAAAGTGCCGCCCGTGAAATCTCTGCAAGCGGCAGGTGAGAATATTCAATTGAACACAAAATACCATTATCTTTGTTGAATTTGACGCACCTGTAGGTAAATACATAAGCTAGACAAAAGTCTGAGTGATCCTCTAGTGAGTGGAGATTCAAAAAGTTGGAGACATCCATGTGCTCGTTGCAAAAAGCATTGTGAGGACCATTGTACGAATTTCGACAGGCCGAATCGTCATCGATTTTAATGCGTTGAACCTGAAGTAAAAAACAAAACAGAATTTAATTTTGTATTCGCAATTAAAATTGAATATAATTACTTTAAAAATGTTTAAAACAAATATTTTGAAATTTGTATATTTTTTTTTTAAGAAAATAGCAGCGTATGATAAGAGTTTTAAACTCTTTGGTGTTGTATGTTTTTCAAAAAATCAAATATGAAAACTTTATAGCCATGAATAACTTTAAGCGGAAACAATGATTTAATTTAAATTTAAATAAAATCATGGCATAAAAACTGTATAATTCTGCTAAAAAAAAAAATTTTTAATTAATATATTTAAATGGAAGCTATAATTTAAATTTTATTTCCAGCACTTTTTGCCCGATAACTTTGCTTAAAGGTTGCATAAAGTACCCAACTCAACCCGGCTCAACTGGACTCAATTCATCTCGCCAGCTCGACTCGTCGTTTCACGCATAATTATTGGGGCTGTCTCCGTTTAAACGTTTCTCTTAACAACCCCGACGAGGTCCCGAGTTCCAGGGACGCGCGCCCATTGTTCTCAAACGCATTGTTGGACCAACGCTGTTGGCAATTGCCAACCACAGGGGGCGCTGCTGTCGCTGCTGCTGCTGCTGTTGCACTTACCTCAAAGCGTATGTTGCGATGCTCGGTGCGTCCGTCGAACTTTGTGTTGCGGTAAATGTAATTAACGGCCGTCACATGATGTGCAATCAGTGATGTGATTTCCTCACGGGTTTTCACATCCACCTCGTACTTGCGACCGCGATCGTGCTGCAAGCAAACCGTACAGATTGAAAATTGCAAAATTAATTAACCAAAAAAAAAAAATGTATTTTTTAAAAATAAATAATAAAAAAAGTAAACGCGTTCGCGACTTTTAGGCGCTGCGCGTAATAAAAATCTCAACCGCAATGCCGCTGCGCTTGACATTTCTAGCAAACAAGCAGCCGCAGTTTGGGTGTGGCAAACAAAGCGGCCAGACAAACAAACGACCTTCCCTCCCCATACCAAGATTGCTCCCCACACACACAAACACGTACACAACAAGCACTCTTCAAATATATTTGTATAAAAATGCAAATTCAGCTAAAAACCCGTCGAATATTTTTCAGAAGTTTATTCATTTTTATACGCGCGCGTTAAGCGGGTGGCTTTGCAGGATTGCGTGGGGTAAGGGTGATGGGTGGGGCGGGTCTATCATCACACCGCTAACGGCAGTTTTTGGTTCCAAAATCAAAACGCCGCCAGGCTTAGCCACAAAAAACAAGAGGGAATAAGCCACGACATGAATGGCAATAGGCCAACAAATACCCTGCCAAGAAAAACGTTAGGGGCTTTTATAAACAATTAAAACAAAACAGAAACAATTCCTAATTTTTTAACCTGAATAACCGGAACAAAAACATATAAATAAGAAGAAATTAATATTGGAACTGTTAATAAAAAATAAAGAAATAAAATATGTAATCTGAAAAGTAACAAAAACATCTGTAATCGATTTATTTATGTTGCTCTGGTAAATACATTTAATTATTAAAAAGAAATTTGAAATGAAAAAAAAGAAAATCAATATACCCCTTTTACAAATTGTATGCGGTATTGAAAAACGCGTCACGAACGCAGCGACGAACGAAACAAATGCGCGAATTATGCAAAACTCATTGCAAATAAACAGACAAAACAGAGAGGAGAGAATCGGGCTGAGGATATCGCAAGTGGGTGGGGGGGCGTGTGTTTGATGCAGGACGACCCTGATGAGGATGTTGACGTCGACAACGTCGCGTACAATGCGAAAAAAATGAACGTAAACATAAAGTGTGGCAAAAGAATTGCTTGCAAACGGAAAATCAGAGGGAAAGAGAAATTGAGAGAGAGCAAAAAATGGATAAAGAGAGCGGAGAGCGGAGACAGGCAGACGGGCTTCAACGGTTGATTGCATGCGCTGTAGAACCCGAAGCAGGTCAGCTGATTGGTTGATTGCTTTGAAGACGCCGCAAAGCAGGCAACACTCAAGCAAATTTGTTGTAAGGTATGAAAATAAGTTTACTGCAAAAATATAAAAGCAGTGATTGAAAATTGGGGCTGCTGCAGGTGTAGGTAATGATTGAGAGGTGCTTGAATTATGCTCCAAATGATTTGATGTGTGCCAAACGCTTGAGATTATTGTTAACTCGCATAATAATCGCATTAAAATTAATTGAGATAAAGGTAAAGTGGTTGAAATAAGAGATCAAAAGGATTTATGCAAAGGCTGTTCTTTATTAATGCACGGCACGAATATATCTAGCACCATTATTATTTACTATAGATGATCTTACATCTATAGATTTGTAGATAAAGAAATTCTATTCATATCGCCTCGTTATCGCCTTTTTATCTTCCAGAGGGAAAAGCAACAGTTTTGTTATTACCTAAACATTTAAGCATAAAAAGAAACTGCTTCAATTCATTATTTTTACACTACATTTTTCCTGAGTAATTAAAGTGGGATTTACTCAAATTTGGTAAAAAAAAAAAATAAAACCGATTGGTGTTTTTTTTTTTTGTTTTTTGTATGTATTTGGTCCCATCTAACTTTCAATTCTATTCGAAAATATCGTATTAAAATTAACTAAAAGCTTTTGTAAATCTGTGTAGCGCATTTTCCGTTAAGATTCTTAAAGCATGCCAACGAACTAACTTTTGCTTAACTTGCAACTTAACCAAACTTTTCGCAATCTAACCTAACTTTCAGCCAACTAAAGAACAATTTTCACTTAACGTAGAGCATCCGTCAATTTCTTTGCATAGCCGTAAAACAAAAAACGACGTACATCTCGCACTCGTACTCCAAACTTCCAATTGCTGCCAGTGAATGTGTTGTTTTTATTTTTTATTTTTTTTTATTTTGTTTTTTGCGATTTTTCGTTCCTGGCCGTGCAGCATAAAAGCACGAGCGCCAGGGCACGGCCTTTTGTTTTATGCGCAGACCCAAAAGTGAAGCGTTCGCTCGTAAAAAAATTGGAAAATTCATGGTTTTTTTTTTGTGTGTGTGCGTGCTTTTTTTTTTTTTTTTTTTTTTTTTAAATTCTTTTTCTCCCCCCCCTATCTGGCCCCCCTTTAATTTGGCCGCCCCGCCCCCTGCTTTTTCTTTCCCGTCAGACTTACATCGGCAATACCCTCGCGTATGTGGCGCCAAATCAATGGATCTGTTTGTATATACAGCGAGCAGGTATTTTTGTTATCCTCACGGCCACGTCCGGTGCCTGCTGAGCTGCTCGAACCGCTGGCTGAGGAGCCACTGTTGTTGTTGTTGTTGTTGCCACCAGTGGCGCGTCGCACGCGCTCATGCACCAGTTGATGCCACTCGGCGACATTGGCCGCTGTGCCCAATCGTCTACCGGTCTCCGGATCATAGAAGGTCCCAGCATCGGCAAAGTTTGCCTCCTTTGTATATTTCTGATGTGGAAATTTGAAATCATCATCGCCGCTGGCGTATTTCTTCGGTGGATGCTGTTGTTGTTGTTGTTGTTGTTGCTGCTGGAGACCAGCAGCCTTTTTGTGCTGCTGTTTCCGGTGCGGCTTTTGGACATCCTTGGACATGGGCACCGGCAGCTCCTCAACCGCTGAATTTTGTATATTCTCCATCCATTGGGAGACCTCCTCCGTTATTCCACAGCCGCCCACGTGACCTGCAAGTATGAACAAAACAAGCAATATTTAAGTTGATGTTGAATTGAAGTAGAGCTAAGAATAGACTTGAAAAAAAATATATATATATATATTATATATAATAAAAATAAAAGATAAGCAAATTAATGCTGATGCAGCAGCAAAGCAGCATCAGCATTCAGTTTCACCTTTCTCTGTACCAGAGTCAAAACATTTGGCCCGACTAGGAGATACCTACTCTGCAAAAATACTTTTTGAAAAGAATTGTCGATTCATGTACCGTTTATTGAATTTATTCATTTGAAAATTTAAGAAAAGTACAAAATGTGCATACAATTAATTATATCTCAAAAAGACTTTGGCCTGATCATCATTTGTGTAAATTTCAGTTGCTGATCATGCCAGTGACCCAGAGTTATAATCTTCCCAGATAAGCCAACGTCATTGGACGCTAATTGTCCATTTAGATTACTGAAAGGGTTAATAAATATAATGTTTGCGAAATGTTTGATTTTTTTAATTTACCACCAAGAGCAGTCATTAAACCACCAGCCAGCCTCCAAATCAGCCGCACAGTTCCCACTTTCAAATTCATCATTGTCCCTATCTTTTGTAGTAAAATTCATGTTTAAATGTTTTACCAGTGCATTCCCAGCATCGCCAGAATAATCTCCAAGCATTTTTAACTGATAGGCTTCTTCCTCGTTTCCAATAACAAAATGACTGTACTTCGCAAAACGAGTTGCATTTTGAACGTTTTCCAGGTGTATAAAGAGTTCGTAATGCTGAGATTTCGTTAGCAGGTGTAATTTCTGAAGTCCCAGAAAAAATTCGCCACGGAAATCCCCAAATCCTGCTTTATACTGCTCCCATGGTCTATTAAAACTCTCACTGTTGTCCATTCGACGTTGGAAAACGATCCAACCCCCATCGCCAAGCTTTGAGTCGCAGGGCACAGGGAATGGCTCTATATCGGGCACTTTGATCGTATGGATATCGGTTGATTTACCTAGGCAGCTGGAAGGTAATTCACAATCTGCACACTGCACATCTTTTTCTTTAGTATCTTTTGGGAACTAAATAAATGTTCAGATTAGCTTACAAATATTGATTTCGATACGTTTACAAATAAAACACTAACCCAGCTATTTGTCGTTTCTTCACTTGAGTTTGCCAGGAGAGGTATTAATAAAAATACCAATTTATTAAACACAATTTTCATTTTGAATAAAATAATTCGAGATTTCCATCCGTTGCACAGCTTTACAAATTATAAACTGACTGAGACGTGGTTTTGAATCGCGCCACGAAAACGGACTTAGAAGCTGTCATATAAATATAAATATATAAATATCTGATCTTGGTCTCATTCAGTGCGTATAGGTTATCATTTTATCATTTATATCGATAAGCAAAAGAATTAAATAAAATTAAAATAATTAATAAAAAATTTTGAAAACAAATAAATTAAATGTTTGAAAGCAGCTGCAGCAAAGAAAGAAAAACAACAATTTTAAACTAAATATATTAATGTGTTGCATACTTTTTGCGGCAGCAACACATAAACGCAGCAGCCGAAAATTTATACGCACACAATTTATATTTTTGTGTTCAACTGTTGCCTTTTAAATGTATTTTCTTCTGGCTAACGGAAACAGTTAATAGCCCAGCGTCCGGTAATGAAAATTTATTGTTTTATTGTTTAAGCCTGTACGCTTCCTTTTTAATTTTATTATATTTTTTATATTTTGGTTTTATCTTGACGCGCTTTGCACGCACCCGTTCCCAGCCAGTGCAATTGTCAACTCAGCCGCTCAGGATTATTTTCATTATATATATATGTTTTTTTTAAATTTTTTTTTTTTAAATAGCTGCCCGCATTTTTATGGTCTCAGCAATTTACATCCATTTTACATATCTTGCCCGCAATATGGGCTCTGTTCGCTCTGGGGCAGTACGACAATGCTTAAAGCCGCTTTAACTGAATAAAATAAATCAAGAGAAGCACTCTAGGCACAATGTAGGAGTTGATTATAAAATTTCATTAGGGCTGCATTTGAATAAAAAGAAAATTTAATAAACAAATTTTACAAATATTAAATTTTTAAATAATAATAGTTAACTTTTGCAGGTATTGCTATAATATTACTTACATTTAAATTTGCAGATAAAAAGATCATTAGCAATTGGTAAGAATTTAATTCAATTTGATAATTTTAAAAGCAACAAGTAAGAAATATATTTTTAAGAATTCTCTCTGTATCTTAAATATTTATTTATATATTATTTTTTGTGATTGCCTTAATACGACTTTAATGTAAATAATCGAAAGTGTGCTATACAAATACGCTGGCATTAAGCATTCAGTGCACTTTTCATTAAAAGTTTTCGTTATTTTCGTTCTTGGTTTAATTTCTCTTCTCGTGCTGACCAGCTTCAACGAACCGTTAAAACTCATAACGGGCCACCCAGTTTCGGAGAAACTCTCCCCAAACTGCCCGAGTCCCGATTCGAATGGGACTTTGGACCCGGGTGTGTACACACTGGCAACACTGCAGTTTTCAGCTGTGCCATAAATTTTTATTTGGCTGCCTGCTATTGTGTCAAGTTGGCAGGCAGGGTTAAAACGGAGTGGCAGGGACAAACGGGAGAGGGAGAAGGGGGGGTGGGGTTATGGCTGCTGCCATTATCATTATGCTTGTCCCCTTTGCTAGCCCCGCCGCATTCCACAGCCCAACGCACAATGCATTGTTTGTCTTTATTATTTCTTTGCATTGCGTCCACACAGTGTTGCCAAACTTCAGCAGACCGAAGCTGTGTGGCAACGCCGCAACAACAGAACGCGACCTATGCCAAAGCACAAATTGTACCGCAGGTGCTAAACAGCCAGGACGGCCAACTGTGCGAAAGAGAGAAAGAGAGAGAGAGAGAGAGAGAGAGAGAGAGAGAGAGAGCGAGCGGGTTAGCAACAGCTGAGGCAGCCACTAAATACATAACACTCGACAAGCCAAGAATCCGACAGCGCGCAGCTTCCGCATTTTCTTTTCCGCTGCATCTCCGTCTATCCGACCCCGCTCCACGTCCCTGGGGTGTAATTTGCATTTCAAAGGCATCCTTCCCTTGATTCGCTGTCTCTCTTAATGCCCTATAAGCGAAACGACAGCATAGGGTATACGCGCTTATGAATTTATTGCAATGCGAAATCGTTTGGGAATTATCATTAGCAGCATATTATTATTATATATCTCTGAGTGTGGAAACGACAAATTATGTGTAAAATCTATATGGAGACTCTTGATTTAAATTAAACTCTGTCTGTTTTAAATTTACTTTAAATTTTATTATATCTGTAGCAGCATTAAAATTTGGATATGCTAGCTTATATTTAAAAAGTCTGACGAACTTACGAAATAAATTTCATTCTAATTCAAAGCTAATTCTAGATAAAACATTTTTAAAATTAAAAATTAAGTCACTTTTGTTGAAGTTTTTAAGTGATTTATTTAATATATTTTCTTGCCACATTTTGTACAGGGCATCTGGTAGTCGTGTATAAGCGATATGTGATAATGCCAACTATGTGCATGCTGTATAGCTCTTTGTGCACCGCGGCATTTCCATTTTAAGCAGGGTTGGGGTCTCTTTCTGGTTTGGGGAGCTGGTCCGCTCATCTTACTCCAATGACCCGTTTTTATTTCGTTTTTTATTTTGTGCTTTCTTTCATTCTTTTGCTGTTGTTGTTGCAGGGCCTTTACTTTCCTTTGGCTGGTTTTTAGGACAGCCAGCTTTGTTGTTGAGCCCCTCGCTCTTGGATTTGGTTCGGGGCTTGCATTCAATCGTGCTTATCTGATGTGTGCTTGCCTGGACGGGCCTTTGCCCAAGATGTTGTCTGATTTTCGGTCTTTATGCTGTGCGCTGCTTTCAGAGTGGCACTCGAGCTGGCAGCTGAGGCTCCCTCTACTCCCCTCCTTCTATCGGTCTTTGTGTGTGTGACATTACTGTATTTGAAGTATGTGTGTGTGTGTGTGCCTCAGCAGTCGCGCCATTTCAATCAACAGCTGTTGGCGCAGTTTTCTTCACATTTCATTTTTTTTTTTTTCATTTTACCAATTTGTATCCCCGTCTCGCTTTATCTCCATGTCGCTGCCACTCAAGCGTTTGCTTTTTGTGCCTTTTCGTTGCACTCCCTGAAGGAGCTAACCCTCTAACTGCCCCCCGTCCCTTCCCCTGCCCCTTTGGCCACTCTTCAAACCGACACTTCAATCATATTTTGCTGCAGCGTCGCGACGCTCTGAGATTTCTTCACATAGATTAAAGTGCACTTTGGTGTTATCTTTGCCTGCAGTCGCTTCGACACCCAATTCAAGACTCCTCCCCAGCCCCTAAACCACGTGTGCCCCTCTTCGAAGCTAAAGCAACTTGCACTTGTACAAGATTTTTCTTCTTTTATTCTTTATTATTTTCTTCGTGTTTTTTTTTTTTGCCTTTGGCTTTCGTTTCTTGTTGCTCCGATTGTACAAAAGCCACGCGCGCTCGACTTATGAATTTTACAACTTCCCGTTGCCAGCTCAGGCCAGCTTAGGGTTTGTCCCTCCCTTAACATGCTACTGCCAGGGGATTTCGAGTACAACAACAACAACAACAAAAGCAACAACAATTACAGCAACAGCGCCAGTCAGAGACAAACGCCGCTTAGACATGCAAGCGGCTTTTATTAGAAAGAGATAGGTAGACCGAGAGAGAGAGAGAGAGAGAGAGAGAGAGAGAGAGAGAGAGAGAAAGAGAGTGGGGCGACACTAGTTACACCTCCCCTCACACAATCTTTACCACTCGATGCCATTCAGGCCACTTGTGACCTCTGCAAGATGCGCAGCAAAAATGAAAAATAATCCCAAATTCAATTGCAAATGAAATTGAGGCGAAAAACGCCCACAATACCCTTACAAAGCAAAAAAAAAAACCAAAAAAAAAATGAAAACACCCGCATACCATACAACAAATCCCAACAGGCCAAGAACAGACATTTTTTACAATTGCGACGCTTTAAACACGTAAGGAACGCGTTTTAGCCAACATGAATATGAACGAAGACTGAATACTCCATAAATGATCTCAAAGATCTGTCTTTGCATTAATTTCTGTACTCAAAATTTTAATATTAGATTTTATAAAAAATAATTTGAATTTATTTTTGAAAATCTTTCTATAACTTTAAAACTATTTACTTCAACTCATATAAATATATTTTATTTTTAAAAAATAATATATCAATAGACCCAAATGCCCCACAATTTCATTTATTATTTATTCTTCTAGAGAGCAATCAATCAAAAATTACTCAATAAAATATAAAAAAAAATTTAATAAATAAATAATTTGTTTAGTTTAGTTTATTTATAATATTTTCGTATTTTGCTCACAACAATCCATAGTTATAATAAATACTTTTATATTTTGAATATATTCACAAGTAATATTAACGATTGTATTTCATAAGAAAACCTCATTCTGTGTTCTTGGAATTTTAAGTATAAGAAAAAATATATATATAGTCAATGACAAGAGGGCGTCACATGTAGCTAATGTTCCACAGGCAAAGTTCGAGGGCGTGTACATTAAATGGGCGTGGCACTTTAGTACGTACACACAACGCATTTGCAAATGAGTCTGTGTGGGTGTGCGCGTGTCCTTGTGTTTGTGTGTGTGTTTGTCCGCATGGGTGTGTGCAAACACATTACATATAATTTTCAGTAATTTGCTTTCATTTTGCAAATGATTTGATTATTTTATTCTTGTTGCTCACTTTGTTTTGTTTTGTTTTGTTTTGTTTACTTCGCCTCTGTCGTAATTTCCATTTGCATTTCCATTTTTATTCCCCATCTTAATCGTATTCTTCATCTTCATCTTCATCATCATCGTCAATGTCAACGTCATTTGCCAGCCGTAATTTGTTTACTTTGCAAATGTTGTTTTACGTTTGCATTCAAATTATTATTTGTTTTAATTAAAAAATGTTTTAATTTATCAAGCCATTGTTTAAGCTCTCTGTATTCTATGTGTGCTTAAGAGATTGAGAGCCTTAAATTCCTTATAATGCAGGCGCCGTTACTCAATTTTCCTTTGAAACTTAAGGAACTCACAAACGTTCATTAACAATTACATTTTAAGCAGTTTACAATTTGGGTTCCTAATCGTTTTATGATTGCTGCAAATTTAATTTAAGATATTAACACATCAACAAAGCCATTATTTTAAGTGATCTTTTTTAATTAATTAATATATTTAAAAATAATAAATCTATTGATAGACCATTTTTATTTGTCTTGCAAGGTCAGTTTAATAACAAAATCACATCGTCAAAAGTATTTAAAACAAGTGCAACAGTTAATTACATAAAACACCTTGAATAAAACTCAACAAATATTTGTATTCCACATTGTAACCATTAGAAGGCAGATGCCTCGAGAATCGATACAAAGTTCGTTCGTTGAGCAAAACAAATCTTCGATTCATTTACAGAACGCCGCCAGCTGTGTGGTCAATGCCCAAATAATAACCTATATATCTAGCTATATTTAGATTTACAGATAATTGTTTGGTGAGGGCTTTGGGGCTGCCAGCAGCTATAGCTCTTCCTGTTGCCGTCACCTGCGCTTCAACGCTTGCACATAATGCCAGCCGGAATAGCCAGGAAAGCTACTTGCCGACTTGGCCAAGCAGTTCCCCCTCCCCAAACCCGCCGTCAAGTACGAAATTACGCATTTTGGCAGCGTCCGGCGCGGGTGTAGACCAACAAATACGTCGGACAGTCGGTTCTGGCGACAGCAACGCCATCGCCTTCCGCATACAAATTAGTTTTTGCGACTGAGACTCTGTACTCGGACTGGATCTCTTCCGTCCCGCCCTTGAGCACAGCACACAGCTCTATGGTTAGGTGTTGGCTGGCATCTGTTTTTTGTTATATTTTTTTTCCAGCTTAAGCCCATTAATATTAAATACACAGTCACAGTACATATGCATTAGTTTTTATGTAAATGCGGCAGACCAAAGTAAGAGTTGCCTTGGAAAAATTTCTATTATTCTGTTTTGGGACAGAGTTAAAGATGAGCCGCTTACAATTAGAGATTACGTGGGATTTGCACGGAAAAGTTTAGAAATTTATATACTCATGAGATGTAACTTTTATATTTCATATTCGTAAAATACAGTAAAAGCCTTTCTTAGTTAACAAAGGATCGATACTTATCGATAACCATTATTCAAACGTTTAAAAAGAGTAATTTTTAAAATTTTATATTAAATATCACAGTTAAAGAAAAACGTTTGTAAAATAAAATAAAAACTTTCTTAGCTAAAAACGGATTGATATTTATTTATAATAATTTTTTATACCATAGAAAATGTGTGCATAATATATATTGATTATTTTTACCAAAATTGTTATTTAAACCCTAATTATTAAAGTGCTTGTACAAGTCATGAACTTTAAAAAGAACATTTTGTGTCTGCCTAATTGTTGTAGCTGCTAAATACTTGTGCCTGAACTCCTCCTCTTTGCTTATTCCTATGCCAGGCTATTTCTCTGGCCGCTTGTCACTCAATTCAAGTGCCATACCAAAAGATAAACAAGAATTTTGTGTAGAAAACGAGCAAAATGCTTAGTTAGAAGCTAACAGCAAATGAAAATGGTAGCCAAGCAATTTGCGGTCAAGCCAGGCGGATGGGCGGTAGAAGGAGGCAGAAATGTTCATATAGCGACGAAATGACAAGACATCAGTTCCGAGTTACAGATACACAACGTTGAGTGCGTGCAAATGATGTAGAAATAAGCCAAATCTTTGGATTGTACTATATACGATGTGCGTGTGTCTCTGTGTCTGTGTGTGTATCCCTCACTAATTAACGACAGAATAATTTGCAATACCATGAAAAGAGGCACGAAAAGTACACCAGATTCTAGCTCATGTCGAATGGGGGGTGGGGGTGAGGGTGGGGGAGCGGGAAGAAGGTTTGGTTCATGGAATTGGAAAAGTTCATTTGGCAGAGCAACTGTTTGGCTTTTGGCCCCTTAACTCGACCTGAACCTGGCTGCTACGGCTGCCAAATTTCGCATGCAAGCCAAAGTGCAATATCAACAAGCGACCAGAGACAAACCAGAAGCACAAAACTCGAAACACACACACACACACACACACACACAGCCAAAGACACACACTAACGTAGGGGATTTCAAAGTTTAGGGTAGCATACTAAACGGAGAGAAATATGTCGACTTGTCACACAAAGTTTCAATGGGAACACAGGTGCCTGGCATTGGACACACACACATAGAAATATATATATACACGACATGGACATGGACAAGATATAAGGCCAGAAATTTCGATTATGCACATTGCAGGCGCTGCTAATGCGCACAGATAAGAAAGCAATGAGAATAAGGCATAGAAGCCAAAGCAAAGGAAACGTACTCAGGGGAATGCACACACACCCACACACACATTTATGCACATGTATTTGTGTTGAATTTTCATTGCATGCAATTTGACCATAAAACAAATGAAACATTGTGGTTTTATTTTTCGGTTATCCTACGCACACCTTCGCATAAAAATAGATAGTGAATGGTGAGTGGTGAATGTTGAACAGTGAATAATAGTTCATCCTGTTCATCCACAAATTGATGTATACGCAGATTGCTCGAAGAGATTTACCACAATAAAACAAAAAATATGTGAACAACATCAACAGGAAATTTGTGGTAAATAGGCCTATGCACTGTGCGAATAATAGTTGTTAGTTCATTAAAATAAATCTTTTTTAACTGAATTAAATTTAGACAAAACTTTAAATTAAAATTTCACTGAATAAACAAAAGCTAAACTATTTTCTTAAACCCCTTTTCTCATTCTCCTATTCTTGTTTCCAATGAGTAGGAGTCGGGTAAAGGTGGTTTTCCAAATTTTGCGGTATTCAAAAATGTTTTCTTGGACTTTGCTTCCTATATTTAATTGAATGCATTTTTACATTAAATTAAATATAATTTAGGCAAAGCAAAGTCTATGAAAATATTTTTGCATACCACAAAAAAAAACAACAATTTACATAATCACAATATAAATTGCTGAAGAATAATTCTGAAAATTGCTAAGATGACAAATCTCAGTAAAGTTGTCCAAGCGAAGGTTGTTGCAGTGTACAACAACAGCAACAAAAACAACAGCAATATCAGTGCTAGCTTCATTTCCTCTGTTGCAGGCCAAAACGGAAGTAACAAATATCATCAAGCCCAATTGCATTTGTGGCCGAAAACTGGAAATATTTACTTGGCCCTGTTGAGCTTGGAGAACCTTTACCGAGGACTTCAGTGAGTGCGGGTGCACGTTTGATGAAGGATACATAGTTAGTGGACTGGCTTCAGGGTAAAAGTAGCAGCAGACAAGTACATTAGATAAAAGCCAGACATACAGTTGCCAGTGGCCGAAGGACTCCAAAATGAAGTGAACTACAAGACATCGTGTTTGGGCATGATAAAAGTGGTTTATGGCTGCGTTTACGTTTCAGTTATGAATGCCAGCACTCAAACATAATCTAAGGCTGTTAACGAGCATTTGCCAAATAGTCACGAACCAAGCAACACTTGAATTTTGTACAAAATTCTTCAAATAAACATGAGAACTTTGCATCATCACGGGGTTCCTTTTCAAATACTCTGTTGGCTATCTTTATGTGGATTATGTGTCTTATAAATAAGTCCGTCATTAATTTAATTTGATTTTGTGATTAAATTAAAGTCAATTTAATAACTATAAAAACTTTAAAAATAAAAAATCTAGCATAATCCGCAAGTATTTATTTTATCAATGTTATTCTTTAAATTAAATTCGACTTATTTCAATCTATTTCTAAAGTCCAGTTCTTCTATCGAACATGTTATAAAAACCAAAATCCAAATTATACGAGAAAATAAAAAACGTTTTGAGCTTGTTTTAAATGCAATTGGTATAGTCAAGTCCTTGCTGCAGTTGTTTTTGCGGCTCTTGTTGTCGTCTGTGCAATACCAACAGCAGTCACAATAGCGTCGTGTCCTGTTTGTGTCCTTGCATCGAATATGACAACGTCGCCCACGTCGTTGTCGGTGCTGTTGTCAACGTAGTCATTATCAAGTGCCCGACACTAAACACCCACCCAAGACCCAAAAATACCAAGGGAAGCACTTAAAACCAACCACATGACAACCCTGCCTTCCCAAGTTCTAACCAATAGCGTACTTCAGGCGTGTCTCTGTGAGGCGTTGATAGGGTATCTCCTTGTCGGGCATTTCCGACTAAAAAAATCGTATACTGTGTTTCATGTCCTTTGTCATAAAATGGGACTACTATTTAATAATGAAAATGTATACATAACATGTGAAAAGCTTTAATTATTTGAATCAAAAAAATATATGCAAATAGTTGTAGTTTGCCATTAAAAAAAGGGGCTTTCCAAAAACCTCTTTAACTACTCTCGGGCCTGAAAGGTCACCTCACATAAATGCCAAGTAAACTAATACACCTGTATAAACTGCATAAAATGTCCACAATACTTCTCTCCCTCTCCCGCACGTTGGAGTCGCTATGTCTATTTCTTTCTCTGGTGAAACTTGCGGTATACATCATTTAGCAATGCGAGTGAGAACATGGGCACGTATATAGAAAAGTTTTTATCCTAATGCCCCTTTTTAATTAAACTCAAACACATGACCCCTTGATTCCCCAAACACACATTGAGTTGCCACAGTACACATATGAGCACACACACACACATGTATGGAGGAGTGTGGAAATTTAGGCAGCTAACAATTTATGGCCACTGCCAGAGGCTACACACACACTCACACACACCACACACACACACACACACAGTCAAGCATACTGACGACAATTCAAACAGAAATTTAATATTTCAGTAGTTAAATTATTTGGCACTTGTAATAAAACAAACAAATACACAGCTGCAATTGTCTCCCCCCCCCCCCCCTCCATAACCCCTTTCCCCAAAAAATAAAAAACTGACAGGAACAAGTGCAAAGTGGTAAAATGGAAAACTTTCTGAAGCCGTTGCACAAGCCGCATAACGGCAACGTCGATGGCGAGTTCGGTGGAGCCGTTCGGGGCGTTGCGAGGTGGTTGCGGAAAACCTCAAAATATTCAACAGTGCTTTGCTGAAGGCTGCTCTCTCGTCTGGAGCCAGTTGCCTTGGCTGACCAAATGTTGTTAAATAGCACGAGCAAAATGTAAATATAAATTTTTAGCACAAGATTTATGCGTATTTTGAAGCTCGTAAAAGCACAAGACAAGCAAAAATTTTGAAGTTAAATTTAGGTTGCACAGCCCGCACTTTTATGCCATGCCCCACCCACTCAAGTGGCATGTGTGCTCTAAATTTTCAAATTGTTTGAAATTGTCCTTGGTACGCTGCTGCAGCTGTCACAAGGACATGAACTGCAGTCGTCTGAATTATGGTGCAAAGACATTGGCTAAAATCTTTGCTTCGTGTCAGTCCAGTCCATATGTCTCTGTGTGTATGGGCGTGTGCGTGTGCATGTGTGTAAACACAGTAAATCCAATTGGGCACATTACGCATACGCCATGTAGCACTGGCAAAACTTGGCTGCCCTCTTGTTTATTCACATTTCGTGTGTAATGGGAATATTGCTTACATGCCCATTTAATATATCAGTTTAGGGATATTTTCACAATGTATTATGTATTTGTCAATTATCGCAAGAAAATGCTTTTGACACCTTGGGGGTAAATAAAGTGAATTTTATTTAAAATATAGCGAGTTAAAAATGTTTATTGATATTAGAGTTTATTAATAAAATAATTATGTAATTGACAATTTCCAATTATTTCACTTTTGCTATATCCTTTAACATCTACATTAATATAAATATGAAGTTATATATATTTTTAAAAACTTTTTTTTATAAAATATTTTGCACCCTTAAAATTCAGATTTATCCGTCGGACGAATAACTAGATCTGACGGAAATGAAATTGATGAGCATCATAATTTGTAGCCGCATGCATTTTCCTGTGCACCAAGAGGAAGCAGCACGGGGCACGTCCTGTTGTTAAAGGCTAGTCAGCGCACATCGATAAATATTTGAAGCGGACCCCAACTTGGTGCAGGCATAACTGTAAAGGATCGGATTGACCTGGCGGCAATAGCAACAACATCAACCTCAACCGCAGCGAGAAGCGAACGGAACGCTTTTAGTGCGGAATGTTCAACAATTCAATTTGCCGCAAAACTCGTTATTACGGGGCATGCACCACGCACTCCCTCCACAGACACACACATACATATATATACTTATATGGATATACATATAGATACATGTATATTACCCAAAATTGTTGCCAACGTTTGCAAAGGCCATTGGCCGTATGCTGTTGTTGTCCTCCATTGCCAAGTGCAAAATGTATTTAAACCTGTCGCCATCGAGAGCACCCAGCACAGCCCCACCTCAACCCACAGCTGTTGCCTGGCCAACATTTGTTGTGGCTCTCACGTGTGTGTGTGTGTGTGCGCGAGTGTGGACATTAAAATTTATGCAAATGTTTAAGTGTGTGTGGAATAGCCTTCGCCCGCCTTTGTCTAGGTGGCAACAATGCAAATTGCTAGAAACTGGAAACGTGTCTAGATGTGGTGCAGGCGGTGCGAGAATCTCTGCTCGAAATATTGAAATATTCAAAACGACAGACTGTGGTTTACGTGCTGCAGCTAAGCCTTTGCCAGGTGTGAACAATTAAAAAGCTGTCCGAATTCTACAAAGCGGTAATAAAATTCAGCTTTCCTCATTATACATTATTTAGTTTTATTTATTTACTTATTTAAAATGTCTAGTATTTAAGTGGACATGGTCGAGGTATTAAAGTCTTTCGGGGAGGTCAACAGCTATCTGCATAACAACTTTGATGATTCTAGTTTTAAAATTGTGGGCTTTTTAGTCGTGCCATTTATATACAATATCGTATTGAATGACACAGCTGCAAATATTATGTTCCAGTATTCCAGGCAAAAGCAAAAATATAAGCATTGTAAATAAAGTAAAAGTTATTATGAAACTAATAACAACAGCTGTTTGTTGTTTACATTATGGAATATATTTCCATTTGCATTTATTTGTTTTTTTTTCAGTGGACAACGCCCTATTTAGTTCCAACCCGACCACTGGAGATTTTAGAGCTTTTTGCGTTTTGGTTTTTAAGAAAAATAGCAATAAAATAGTTTCCAAATTCAAAATTATACATTTAGCTTAACTAAAAAAGAACCTGAGACTTCTTTGTGGAATAACTTTTATGGAATAATTAAGTTTTCAGAAATAGTAAAAGTGGTTTAAAACAATAATTTAATACAATTTAGATCTATATAAAATAATGCAAAATAAGGAATATGTGATGAGAATTTTATTGATAATAACACTGGTAAAACAAAGTTTTCAAGCAGTGGACAAAAATGGAATGTCAGTGCCGGTGGGTTTTCATATTATTATTATTCTTGTAAACTTGAAGACATTTTGAAAAAAAAAAATTATATGTATATATATGTTTTATACTTTTAGTCATTAGCTTTGTTCAAGGATATGGAAGGACAATGTAATACATATTGTTTTGGTATAGTTAAGCCCATTTTGCAGCAAACAAAACAGCTTCACTTTATGGAACTACAAGACAAAATCACTGATCTAAATGTGATCATTAAGAATACAGAGAATCAGCTAAATGCAGTTAAAATCAAACTTGGGGTCTGCGAGGACGCTACGAAAAACCGGGAAACTTTAGCGACAGAGCAACTTAATCGCACAGCAACCCAACTAAAGGAGTTACAAAAGAGATCCGATAAAGTGGAGGATAGCGTAAAGAGCCTGGAAGAACAATTGGCGAGGCTGCAAAATCAGTTTGGGATCTGCGAAGAAACTGTAAGGAATCGAGAAGTACAGTACGCACAGCTACAGGATCTGAATGCCTCGTGCAATAATAACAGCAAAGTAAAGGATATACTGATTGCAACAAATAAGGCGCTGATCGAGAAACAGCGCTCTTCATCCCAGGGTGAGTTGATTAATAGCGAACTGAAGGATCGGCGTATACGCGAACTGGAAGCGATCATCAAAACAAAAGATACAATTATTTTGGAGCAAAAATCCAAAATCAATGCGGATGCAATCAAACTGAAAACATTGAAAGAGAAAATCTTTCTAAATGAGTTAGATCTAAAGAAATATGGGTCGACCAGCTGTTTGGCCAAATCCACCGATATACATATGATACGTTTTCTTGGTGTCGAACCCTTTCCGGTATTTTGTGACTCAACTCTGATCGATTCCGGTTGGACTATTTTATTGCGACGTCGCGACGGTTCTGTCAATTTTAATCGCAATTGGACCGAATATCGTTCGGGTTTCGGTGATATGAGAGGAGAGTTTTTCATTGGACTGGAGAAAATCCATGTGATGACCAAATCACAGCAACATGAATTATTCATATATCTGCAGGATTTCAGTGATGAAACTCGTTATGCACACTACGAACATTTTCAGATTGCCGACGAATCCGATAACTATCGTTTAAATTCACTGGGCGCATATGATGGAACGGCAGGCGATGCTTTGGCCTCGCAAATGTATATGCAATTTTCGACACCCGATCGCGATAATGATCGGGGACCCAGTAATTGCGCCAAAGAATTTCATGCCGGTTGGTGGTACAGAAAATGTTATTACTGGTAAAACGGATAGCTATGATATTAAAACATGCGCATAAAAAGTATTCATATATATTGTTATTTTTTATTTTTCTTTTAGCAACTTAAATGGCCAATATTTGACTGCGAAAGCAACAGAACAGTATGGCATCAATTGGTTTGCCTGGCATACGAGTTCCCTACAGTTTGCGCAAATGATGATTAGACCAAAGCCGCATTAAATAAGTTGTATTGTTCATTTTGAAAGTTGTCCCAATTCAAAGAATCACAACATTTCTATCTAACTGAATTTGAAGATAAAAGGATTTTTAACAACATCTCTTGCGGGTCAAGTAAAAAACTGTTGCTGAAAATCGTAGTTGCAACACAATGACAATGACAATTTTGGCTGTGCGTATAACAAAGGAAACCCATTAAAAGCCACTTGGATTATTGTGGGTTTTCACGCTGTCTGGCGCTCCGTTCTGTTCAGTTATTTTGAGCCGAGGCGTTGGGGCAACTGATGCTTTTGCCACGTTTTAATTTGCACAAACATTTATTAAATTTTAAAATCTAATTTGAATTTTCACGGCACACGGCGAGGTAGACGACAAGAACAACGACAATAATGGCGACAACAACAAAGGGTTATAAAACTAAGCCAAGTGTAACGAAAAACAACTGAAGATATGTTAAGGCGAAGTTCTCGACAGGGCGATACTCTGTAACAATGTAACAAGTTTATAATAATTTTATACTTATATTTTTCTATACTCAAAAACTCATTAAAACGAAATCTAATTTATAAGTTTAGAATTATATTTAACTGTTAACTGTTGTCCCAAAATAAAAAAAAAATTTAAAAAAAAGTAAATACTAAAAAAATAATAAATGCATGGGTTGACCCTATTGTTCAACCCTATGAGTACAGGGTATGTAAACAACGTACCTAGAATGACAACAAGAGCATCATCAATGTGAAGGAGTCAACGCCAACAGGATGAAACCGAAAAGCAACAGCATGGAATTGATTATTGAGCGAGTGCGACAGAGCGGAGGCCAAAGTGGGTGGGGCCAAATGGAGCACTCCACACGGGACTTAGGTGTATGTATATGTATATGATCAGCAGGCTGCCACAAAAGTTATGGCACATTGGTATACAGTTAATATTCAAGGCCTTTGCGCCTTGTCGCAGCTGCAATGCATTTCGTATTGTTGTTGACAGCAGCCGTTGCACAGTGAAAATTGCAACTGCAAGTGCATAAACAGAGGCAGATGCCAAAACGATCTCGAGGCAATGCTGGCCTGGCCTCAAAACGCATTTAAAAAAAAAAAAAAAAAATCAAGGACTGTTGTCTAACGGGCATTTATTTGAGGGACTTTGTTTGCTATTGTATTTTGTAGCATACTTTTCAGGATACCGACGGACGGTTGTTGTGTGTGTGTGTGTGTGTCTGTGGATTATCAGCAGAGGCAATAAAAAAAAAAAAAAAACAAAAGGGAAAACATTAGTTAAGGTTTTGCATGCAAATTGGAGCCTCAAATAGGTTTTATAGCTCGAGAGATTCTTTAAAACTAACGTTCATTAAATCTTATATGAATATTTATTTACCTATATAAATTACTTTTAAGATATAGAAAAATTTTTTTTAAAATATATTTATTTTGAACAGAGTTTTGTTTTTAATTAACTCAGAAGCAGCTTAATTCTTCATATTTCAAAAGATACGCATTTTCAATTTTTAAAAGAAATTTTAAAATAACAAATAATGCCACTTTAATTAAGAAATTTTATCAAGTCAATTCGAATGTGTGTAATGCATTCATTCATCAGCAGCATCAGCAATAGCACATTGTATCTGTTTATTATCATTCGAGCAATTTTCTACATCCTTTGAATACCAATGAAGATAGAGAAATGTCATTTGATGCACTTCCATTACAGACTTTTATTGATGTTGTCTGTTTGAGAGCAGCTGTAACATAAATGGATAGCACCAACAAGAACAAGAGCGCAGCTGCCACACACATCGTGCAACATGCAACACGCAACACGCAACACGCAACATCAACCATAAAGTTTTGCTGCTGACAATGAACATGAAAACCATGCGAGCATGACGAAACGAATTGTCAATTTGACATGTGACACACACTCATATCAGCATTTTATTATCAACGTACAACTGTCAATTAAAACTGAAGCTTAGAAAAGAGTATTCAACGGAAAGTAATACACAAAAAGAAACAAGTCACAAATAACTTCGCTCGGTTTGCTGACGATTTAATACCCTTACAAAAGTTGGAATACATTTTTCTCTAAATAAGTATTTTTGACAAAAAAAAAGTTTTCTGATATGATATATGATATACTGATCTGATGTTGATAAACTTTTCTCGATTTAATTAAAACATAGAGATAATCTCAGTTATCAAATTTGGTGTCTTGAAAATTGAACTACATAAAATTATTTCTTATGACATAATACTTTGGTATTAAAGAGCAGTATTTAAAATGTAAAAAAAGCAAACAAATAATTTTTTTTATATGTACATTTTGTAAGGGTATAATTGTCCGGCATTTATTTGTTCTTTTTTTTCAGCTATAAAAAAGTAACATGAAAATTAGTCATGCGCGATTTTGTTGGGTCGCTCAACCCCATTAGAGTGCAAAACTTCAATTAATGCTCAACCATTTGGGGGGACAAACAACAGCAACAACAAGAAAACAGCTGCAAATGGTGTTCACTGAATTCAATTAACCGCAATTTTGCATAGTGTTTGCAGCAATCAACGCGCTGCGCGCACTTTGGCAACTCTGGACACTGTGGTGCTTGGGGGAATGCTTTGAAGCTTATCTGTTTTTGCACAACAAATGCAATTGTGGTTGTTGCCAAACAACAATAATATCACCCACAATACGAGTCTTGTACGAAAATAATTAAAAAAGTTTGAAATCTGAAAGCTCTGTCCACGCAACTCTATATGTCGGTGCATGTATAATTTCTGCACATTTTATATACATATTTACTTCTATTTTATTTTTTTGTTATTTATTTTTAATAATTTGTCAGGTGTAATTGCTGTGGCCTCTGATTTTATTGACACTTGTATTGCAATTATAATTCACCCGTTGCCAAAACCAATGCATTTAAAATGCATTGACCCATTTTGTTGCTTTAATTGTATAATAAATGTTACAAAAAATTCTGATTGGGTTTAAATATTTAAAATGCGTGTTTGTTGAAATAAGTTAATAAAATAAATATCAATCATCCGTATTTCAGCAGAAATTCTGTTTTATTTATTTCTTTTATATTTGAATGTGTTTTGGCAATTCAATATTGTGTCATTTAATGTCAATTTTTCTTATGAATAAAATTATTTACTATTTCTGTACAGTTTGTGAAAATCTGCTCAAATTTGAATTTAAATTATTTAATTAATTTAATTTACATTTATTTTATTTCTAATATATTTTGTAATAGATTGTATGGCAAAAACTAAAATAAAAAATATTTAAAAATTTTTTGAGTTTATTGCTTATATGAAATACTCAAGATTTTTGTTAGCAAAAATAAATAAATATTGATTTAGAAACACTTTTTCAAATATCCACATGAGTTTTTAGTGTTCGGGTACTCTTCCAATGCATTTGATTCCTTTTGCTTTGCAGTTCTAATGCGATTAGCTGCGTTTTCACTTGCAGCACGTTAATCTAAAACTGTTTTGCTAAATCGCCTGACAAGCTTTAGCTTTCAACTTCAAGTCCACATTGTCGCTGTACAATCGCTGGCCCCTTTGGTCGTAAGTGCCCCGTGGCCAAGTCGCACTTTTAGCATTGCTCGCATCAGTTGGCAACTGCAAACTGCTGACCACACGGGAGGAGGGGGAGCGCAGGGGGTGGCTTAAGTGTGTGACTGGGCGGGTACGGGTTGAATGACCAGCGTTAACTTAATAGAAGTTGACACATGTCGCCACGCATGCAAAATGTATTCATCCAACCGCAGCACAGAGCAGAACGCGACGTTGACCGGTGCATACCCACACGCACACACGCACACCCACACACACACACACACACACACACACACACACACAAGCACGACATATGCCATACATACTTTACACATTTATACATATTTATTCTCTTCTAGGGTTATTGCGCTGCTCAACGCACTTGATTTCAATTATGTGCGTGCCCCATGTCTGCCAATTAACGTGGCCATTGGCTGGCAGCCTGATTTCAATTCGTTTTAATAATACACACACCAACAAAAAAAAAAAAAAATTACAAATTCAGCAACAAAAAAAGTAGTCGAGATATGCCGGACCTACAGATATCCATTAACAAGCCCATCAATTCCACATAGAAATATATAGAGTTATAACAATGTGAAAAAACCTAAAAATTTTATTTTCAATTTGTCTGTGGATTTTTGATAATTTTATCAGAATATACAAGAAATTGTATTTCATATTTCCAGTCTGCATACCATGTATGCCGTTTTTCAATGACTACAGGGTATAAGAAAAAGGCAGTAAAAAAGAGAAGGAACATACAACATACAGTATATTTCCGGCCGCTTGTCAATTTGGGTATTTTTTGTTTTGTCCCGCCTTCTGTCCGCCCCTCAACGTGGCTTTGAACTTTCCGGTGAAACGTAGCATGAAATTTGTTTGTTTACAATCGCCAAACTCCCCCAACTACTGTTATTGTTGTTGTTGTTGTTGCTACTGTTATTGTTATTGTTGTTATCAAATGCCGGAAATTATTGTACGCTATGGAACATCGTCCTCATCGACAACAACATTACAGCAATCGCGGCAAGTTGTGTGTAAATCCTGTTTATATAAACATGCATTGGGTTTTTGCTGGGCGCTGATTTCATGCATCGCTGGTCGAATATCGAAAGCACTGTCCTATAGCAAATATTTGGTTGATTGCTTGAAACCAGGCTAAAAACAATAACTGGGAGCCGACTACACTGCGGCCTCAGCCATGGGGTGAGGTGTTACTTTCTGCGTAATTGCATACTTTTAAATATTTGCTTTTTAAATTAACAGATTAAAATTAACAAAAATTTTGAGCTCTCAAAAGCACAGCCTTAAGATTGATTCTGCATTTAAAATATATTTATTATGAACAATTAATTTTTTTTTTGAAATTTTTGGTGAAAAATTTTTATGGCATTTTCATCATGATTTGTCCTCTACATAAATTATACATTTAAAATATATGCATTTTTGAAAATAATTTTTTTTAAACTTTTTGGTGAATAAATCTTGAACCATTTAGTTCGCACAAATAAAAGAGAAACCATATAGAAAAGTTCTCTAATCGGTTATTGACATTTATACGCCAATAGTTTCGCCGAGCGTGGTATGGGGCGCAGAGTTTCCATCTATAAATACCCATAATATTAAAAAAAAAATAAGTGCAATAAAACAAAGTGTCATAAATAAAATGAGCCGCATTGCATTAATGGCAGTTGCAGGCAGCTGCATAAACCTGCCACGGCCAATGCACTCGAGTAATAAAACGAGGGGAGCGGGGAGAGCGCCCAAGAGGCGAGTCTTTGGGGTGCTTGAAACGCGGCCAAACAATGTGGCAAAAAACAAAAAGTAAGCGGGAAAAACAACAAGTTAAAGTGTTCAAGTCGAAAGAATGCCCAACTGAGAGATGCCCCGTATTTAGTTCAGCCAAATGTATTGTCAAAATATATTTATAAATAGGATGTAGATATAAGTAAAAATTATTCAAAAAAAAAAAAAAAAATTGTTTTTTCTTTTTTGCAAACTAAAAGTTTGAAATGTAAAAAAAAAAATGCAAAAATCAATTTATTTGTAATTTCTGAACTTATTGAGATTGTAATTTAATTGTATGGTAAGGGCAATATACCATTATTTCTATATTTTTTTAATATATTGTTTCATATAGTCATAATATATATATACTTGGTCTAGTAGCCAATATACCCAATTGAATTTCATTCAGTGCATTGGAAAACTGCCACTTGAGTTGCATTCTGTTTGGCTGTGCAAAAATTATATTACAACAATGTGTATAAATTGTGATTTCCATGCAGCATTCAAGTGGCAAAAGCTGAAGTGAGTGTGTGTGTGTGTATTTACCCCTGGTGAGTATGCGTGTGGGGAAACGTCTTGAGTACGCTTCGCTACTTGCCAACTGACTAGCAGTGTGTCAAGCCCAAGTCCTGCGCACTTTGGTGAAAGGGGCTGCGGCAACATGCGTGTCCTCGCTTGGTTGATTTTAACACACGCATTCAACACAAACTCAACAATGTAATCAAAGTGGGAAAATACCCCTCCCCCCGTTTCGTTCCCATGCAGTCTTCGAGCAACTGCTCATTTCTAGCACAAAGCTTAATATGCTGCTAAATGGCATTAAATGGGGAGAAGAACGTCCGTCTGTCGGAGTTCGTGTCGGAGTCGAGAAGGGTGTCAGAGGACTGCACTACATATTTGATAAGCCTGCTAGCGTAAACACCTCGACATAGTTTTCTTCCTTTTATACCCTGCACCCATGAAAATGTGTGCACACCGGAAGGGTACTCTGAATTTAAGGAAATGTATGCAATAATTTTTCCAATTTCCAATTTTTCTAATTTCCAAGTTTTTTGCTCGTAAACTTGAATTCAATTTAAACTAATACAGGGTATCTTCTGCCCAGGCGCTGTTGATCAAAGCACTGTTGCTCGTTTTTTTCATACTTTGTTGCGTGCTTGGCTGCCGAGAGTAGCTAATAAAGTTGGACAGTTTAAGACGCTGGCGCAATGGCCGGGCCAGCAATTAAGCCATAAAGGCACTAAAAACTGAGAGAGTTAGGGGCAAGGCAAAAAAAAAACGTAAAGCAAAAAAACAAATGGCGAAAAGTTGCGCTTTTAGTTGGTCTGTGTCAACAAGTGAAGCATGGCAACAGTGCACTTTGCACTAATCGAACTTTATGTCCTGCTCTTTGGCTAAGTTCCATGGACTTTTTACGTACTTTGGTTCACTTTTTGCACCGCTGCAGCTCAACACACAAATGGTTCTTTTTTGGATATTTTTTTTTATTAGATAATAAATTAGAAACCTTTAAAGTGTAACCCCTTTCAAGTAGTAAAAAGTTTTCAAGTGAAGACAAATGCAAGTTTATTTTTGCGAAATTATTTATAGGTTTTGTTTTATATGAGGTTTGAACTGAAAGCAATGTAAATTGAAAATGTAGCAGCAATGCTTTATTATTGTTAAAATTTTAAGAACCTAACTATTTCACAAATTGAGCAAAATCATAAAAAAAATCATCATTTAACTTTCCGCTTTTTTATTAAAATACCTTGCAGACAAAAATAATTTTTTTTGGTTATTTTAATTTAAAATTTAAAATTGATTTTTGACAATATTGCGAAATTATTATTTATCATTCAGTTGCATTTAAAATCTAATCTGTATTCAAAATCTAATTTTATGCATGTGTAGCAAAGTTTTAATTTATTGCTCTTCACTGTGATTATTTTCTGCGAAAACAAACTAATTTAATTTTCGTTGTTGCCAAACAGGGGAAAAATCGCCACAGTTACCGATTACTTTCATTAGACAGATTGACAAAATAGCTTTAAATAAATTGAACGGAAACTTTTCAAAATAAATATTAAATTATATTCTTGTTACCCCGATATACATTTGTGTATATTTCATTTTTTTTTTAAAACTCTTAAATATTGAACTTAGATGTTTTTCCAATATCAAATTATTTGTTAATTTTCTATACAATTATGTTTTGTTAATAATTTACTATTACAGAATTATTATTATTAGTTAACTAGCTAGAAAACCTGCATTGTTTATTCGGTATTTCCATTGAAGAACCAGTTCATAAAGACTTTTAATTAGCATGATTTATGTTTGGCATTTCAAACATTTTGACATGCTATTTTAAGCAGTTGTCTAAACACAAAATATACTAAATGGGCGCGCAACCAAAACGAGGCTAATTAAATCTGACAGAGAGTGAGTGAAAGAGAGAGAGAGAAAGAGATAGAATTAGTGTAAAGTGCATCAATCAAATGCAACAAATGTCGCCTAACTAACAACCATTTGGGACTGGCTAAAATGTAAGTGGCTTTTGTGTAAGCTCATTAAAATGATTATACCCAAATGCACACACACACACACATGCACTTGACACGCCCCCAAAATTAAACACACACATAACATTACAAAATGCGCTCGCAACAATTGTTTGTTGTTGTTGTCACTGCTGCTGTCTGTTAAAATGCGCAAAATTTTTGCAACAAATCCCAACGAATCCCCTCCCCACCTGCGCCTTGTTACAGTTGCTTAACTATGCATTAAATTTTTGATACACTTGCAGAAAGTTCTTTAATTATGCTATGAAATGTGTATTGCATAGGAGATATCTCACTGCTCAGTATATATAATATTCTCTATATCTGCTTAATTAGAATAGCTTTTAAATCAATTATAGCGCACAATTTCCTACGATCAGTTAGGGTATTTGAACTTCGTCACGTTAAAGATGCTTTTTATTTTCTGCATTTATTTTAGTTTTAGTTTTTGTTAGTTGCCTTGTTGCTGTCACCGACAGTTCTTTTACTATTATTTTGTTTTTCTTTTTTTTGTTTCTTGGACCTGCCACGCCTTGATTATGAACAAGAAGCTGATTTTGTCATTGTTGTTGTTTGCACAATAACAACGCGCATGTTGCATGCACAATGAGCATATGTTGCAGCAACTTTCATTGCCATTGTTGCTGCAATGTTGTCATCTGTGACGATGTTCGTTGCAGAGTTAAAAAAAGAAAAAAAAACTGACCATTCAACTGGGAAAAGAATCTCTTTTATTTTGCTGTACATGAGTGCTTGGTGGCAATGCTGCTGCGGCTGACATTTCTCTATTTCTTTGTGGCAGAATATGTAAATGGCAACGTTGCCTACTTTAACTAAAAGATTTAAACACGCTTTTCTTGTTAGCTACAGCATAAACAAGAGACAAAATAAAAATATACACACAAAAAAATAAATTTAAAAAAAAAATGATCCTTAAGAAATAGTCAAACTTCAAACAAAATAAATACAAATTTTAAAAACTGCACTAGAAATTACAAAATTATATATAATATAAAGAAATTAAATATTATCTCGTTTAAGAAATTTAAAGAAAAACATGAAATTTTTTTGTTGATATTGACCTGAAGCTGAGCTCTGTTAGATTTTGCTAATTTTTCCCAAATTGGCATTCCATATTTCAATATGAAAGCGACTTTTTTTATTACTTTTTTAATTAATTAATTAATTTAATTTTTAACAATAAAAATGCTTCCGTAGTAACAGCAAGCTCGGCATTAAAGTAGCCTAGGATAACATTTTAATTAATTAGCGGTTATTTTTATTTTCTAAAATATTAAAAAATATTATATTATAAAATATTTCTTTATTTAGACTCTTAGCACCCGCTAGCCTTTCAACCACTTTTGCTGATAAATAACTTTTTAAAGCCAAATGCCATTTATACTACCTCAATCTGACAAGTTGCGGCCACTTTCGGGTACGACACTTATTAGCCAAGCATTTGGGGAAAAGACACAACTCAAGTGACAAAACTGAACGCAAATGTTATCAAACATTTTCAAGGTTAGCGCGCGCGAAAAAAAAAAACGGATGACTTTTCAACTTTTGCTTGGCATATAAATCATATTAAAAAAGTTTTTCTTGCTTCTTTTTGGTGTCTTTGCTGTAGTCAATAATAAACGTGCAAAATTTTTCACTTTGGGAAAGTTGTTTGTGACTCACCTTCGCGCACATTCTCGTAGGCATCCTCAACGTGTGACTCCTTATAGATAATGGAGTGAAAATCAAGTTCGTCCTGTGCGGCATTTTCATCCTCCACCGCATCCTCATCCACAGAGCCATTTGTTGTCGTGGCTGTCGTTGATTCCGCCTGCTCGGAGCTGCTCTGTGGATACATTGCGAATGTGGTTGTGGATGTGCTTTCAGCATTTTTATATATTAACTTGTCCGTCTTATTATCAATGGCAGTTTTGTTAATGTTGTTGTTGTTGTTGTTGGACCCCGTTGTCAACGAGGACAATATTGTTGCGGTGGCCGTCGTCGTTGTTATTGTTGTTGTTGGTGTTGTTGTTGCTGTCGCCGTAGTCGTACGATTTGTGGGAAAATAATGTTTGGCATGTTCAACATAATAGGCATCACGTTCCGTTATAATTTTACCCTCGAATATCCCATTGTGTATGGAACCAAATACATAACTATTACGATCCCCTATCACATCGCCCTCATAGATATGATCCGTTGAGACATCAATGGGGCCGTTGCTATCATAAAACTAAAAATAATAAAACAAACGAATTTAGAACAAATAATATGGATTATTAAATACACGATACTCACGTCTAACTTATCACTAAATGTATTTAAATCACGTTTTAATCTAAGATGGAAGTCCCTTCCATGTGCTGCAAACTTTAAATGTACAAAATGATCTTTGGTCACCGATCGTCGCGCTCTATTGTGACTAGCTCGAATGTGCTCCTGATCATAGTTGAGTGTTTCATAGTGGGATATGTATTCGTTGAGCCGCTCGCGACCTGCAAATAAAACGTAACAGGACATTAAAGACAATTTTCAGATATAGCTGTATAATACAATTTGAAATGTGTATAAATTGTAAGCAGAATTGCATGATCAGATTGTAGCTTGGGAAAGGAACAATAGAAAAATATTTAAACATTTAAGGTAAACAAAAATAAAGATTGTTATAGATTTTTATCGATTATAATATCTTATAGATCTTATAGTTTATAAGATACATAAATATATATATATATATATATATACATTATAAGGAGATGCCTTCTTCTGCTTCTTCTACACTTACACCCTATTTTCTAATTTTCAATGGATTCAAGGTATAATCATATATGCGTCTGTGGCCTTACAAACTTCAATACACAATTCTCGCTTGAGAGTGCTTGAATTACTTTAGGTATTAGGATTCCAATCAGTATGTTATATGCTTTTAACTTGGTTGTTGCCACAGTCTTATATGTGCACATATATAAATACATATTTGGATGTGAGCTGGAGTAGAACACTCCATTAGGCAATCGGGCACGCCCACACTTAAGCCAGGGAGCAGGCGACAACCAACATGCACACAAGTAATGCATTTATGAGTGTGTGTGTTGTTGTGTGTGTGCGTGTGTATTTGTAAATGCATTAAAAATGTTGCACAAGCTGCTGGCAAAGCAGATGTATACCACTGTGTGTGTGTGAGTGTGTGTGTGAGTGTGTGTGTGTGTGTGTGTCGTTCGGGTGCTGCCATTTCTGGTTTGGTTTCCAGTCCATCTGCCAAAATAAATATGTTTGTGGCAGGCAGGCTCCACTTTGCCACTTTTACACTTGCACTTCAAGTTCGACAGGCCACGCCCACAAATGGGTATAAAGTAGGCGAGACTCAAGTGTGTGAGAGAGAGAGGGAGAGAGAGAGAGAGAGAGCGAGAGAGAGAGAGAGAGAGAGAGAGAGAGAGAGAGAGAGAGAGAGAGAGAGGGGGACAGAGACGATATGAAAAAAGTAAAATGCATTACAAGAAAATGCAGAGCCGGAGACGAAGACCGAGCCAGGGCCGGAGTCAGGGCCAGGACCAGGGCCAGGACCAGGATCAAGACCAGGACCGGGTGGCCCACTTTTGCAGCCATTAAATGCTATGAAACGTTAAAAGTATTAAGCGAAGCGAATAAAACCGAAGCTCAAATGCCAATGAAATGCAGCCAGGCTGTTGTCCTTGTAGTTTTTAAAACCTGAGAGGGGTATAGTATAGGGGTGGCTGGCAACGTTGACGTTGCGTTTCAATTTCCGGCCTACAATTAATTTGAAATTGCGGCTAGCCGATCCGAGCTGGATTTGTGCAATTGGATTTGGGATTTGCGCCAAGATTTATCGTTATCGTTACTGATGACTGTCATGCGATTCTCGAATATATTGATGTGCACACAGTGAAGCGCATTACAATGGAACAGTTGCCATCATTTAATTGTAGAGGGTTGAAAACTCAATATGTAATTCATTGCAGATCAAAATCTGCGTATCGCTTACACAAGCATAACGCACTATATTTACTGCTTCTATCTCTTAAAGTCTTTGAGATATTGTTAGAAAGTTAAAGGTTGTTATCGATTTTTATCGATATTAATGAAACGGAGCAAGTTATCGAAACAAAATTATAAGCTTGTATTGCGTGTAATATATAAGAACTGAATGAGACCAATATCAGTTTTCTAGCTTTTGTAGTTTCCCAGATCGCTGCGTTCACACAGACGGACAGACAGACGGTCATAGATAAATCAACCCAGCTCGTCGTCCTGATCAATAAAAATAGAAATCAAGAAATAGCAAGGCGGAAATACGCAAGCGAAAGCAAAAGGAAAATATTGTGGGCGTAATAACAAAAATCCACGCGATATACATTAATATTTTAAATATTAAAATTTAAAGAAATATTAACAAATATTAAAATAATAGTATTTTAATTTGTATTGATTAAATTAACATTTAACCATTGGATTGTTATTTAAACCAATTCTATTAATTTATACATTCCTATTTATTTTGGATTTGCCACGAAAGCCGCAAATTCACTAAAAATAGCAGCTGAAATGAACTGAGTACAAAACTAATCCAAATGCCGAAAATATTTGCAGACAATCTAACAGAGCCTAGACTGGACCACAGATATTCAGGAGCCACATCAAATTATCGGCAAGGATTAGCAAAGTAAATACAAATGAAGAGTTGAGACAAACCGACAGCTGGTGAAACAAAGTGGAATAGCAGAAAAGCAGATGGAATTCAATAGGAAGAGTCAACGAAGGGTAACAACATTCGCAGCAACAGCAACAACAACAACAATATACAACAATTTGCTCATCAAGCCAAAAAGCTTCAGAATATTCAAACCAAAGCAAAAAAAAAGAGCCACAGCAGAAGGTTAATTGCATTCAAAAAACCACAAAAATCGATAGTAAAATGAAAATAAAGTCAGAATAGCTGTGGTCAACACAGATACAAAATGGAACTATAGATACAGACAAAGCTATAGATATATATATAGAAGCACAGACACACATTGTTTATGTATATGTGTTTGCCATGAGTGAGAAATCCTAATTACTTAAAGTGCGCCAAAATAGTGAAAAATACGCAGGAAGCGCGCCAAAGTGACTGCTGATGCGGGGCAGGTCATGTGAAATGCGGGACCCACTCAAAACGAGTGCCAGAGAAAATGAGTATAATTTTCGGTCTGAAAATTTTAAAAGAGGTCATTAAACAAAATGCGTAAGCAAACTCTTTATTTGTATATCATATTTAATTTATTTATACATTTTTTTATTGAAAATTATATTGTATTATATTATTAACGTTCAATATATTTGTGTGGTGCTATTCAGTTACAGATTTATAAATTATATTCAAAAACATTGCGACAAATTTAAATTAAATTTAAATTTTATTTTCATTTATTTTACGTTCTATTTATTGTTAAAAGTAGGTCATTCACGAATTCAACATATACAGGTAAATAATGATTCTTAAAGTAAATAAAAGGTTAAGCCATTTGTCACAAGAACTTTGGAGTATGCCAAAAAAAAAACAAGTAAGAGCGTTGCAGTCGGGCGTTACCGACTGCGTTATACTCGTTCACATTCTCAATTATTATTATTATTTTAAAAAATTTCGATATTTGAGAATGGGGGTGGTGGTGCGGGTGGAGGTGGGGGTGTGAGTGTTGTGTCGATCTTTAAAGGCGGTGGCCAGTTATCTACCCTCTAAATTTGGTAACTCTAGCTTGAAAACTGTGGGAGATACAGGCATTTGCACTGAGATACAGCATGTACTCCCCCCTTGTGAATTTTCGAAAAATTTTTTTTTTTAAATTTAGAATTGCGGGTTTACATTTTTAATCGATTGTATTTGCCATAATTAGCTTAAAAAACAACATTTAAGGTGATTCTGAGGGGGTCAAAAT
>SCDY01001422.1:0-19522 GCA_004143825.1 Drosophila micromelanica
GGGGTCGGAGATGCTTCCTTCTGCCTGTTACATACATTTGCACAAAACCATTATACCCTTTTTTACCCATTTTCAATGGGTTCAGGGTATAAAAACCTGAGGGATCGAAAAACCAACAAAATCTACAGTGCTTTTCATTTGTTTTGGGACAACACTTCGGTGACTAATGCCGGAAGTGACTCAGAGGGTAATCCGTGAGTCTTGCTGATTTAAATTGGAATCGGGAATAGAACTAGCACCGTTATAAGAGTTGTTGGAATATCAGTTGATCGTTTCGACAATTAAAGCCCAGATTCAATTGGCCAAATTCAGTTTGCTCTTTTGCTTCAGGCTGGCAATTTCTCTTCCTAAATCTACCCTAACGAAGGTTAGCTTAGCTATTCCACCAATTTGGCAAGATTAATAATAAATGTATGATGTTTAATAAGAAAGTATAATTAGATAAAACACCTCCGAAAGAGGTAACAATCTAGTGACGAAAGCATTTTAGGGCCGTACAATTTCTGTAGATTGTTAAAAAAAAATAAATGTACAAATAAATACAAAATAAAATTTAAATTCGCAAAATATTTCTTTTAATCAATTCTGGATAGTAAAAAAACGTAGTTTTTTAAGTAATTTTTTTAATTAATAAAAATGTTAACATTTAAAGTTACCGAATCCACATTTGGTATTTTTCAAAATTCCATAATTTGTAAAAAAAGGAACCGAATTTCACGATGTTTAGCATTTTTATCATGGTTTGAACTTGGATGATTTCTCCATTTACATATAATTGATACAAATTTTCAAATTTTCAAGCAAAAACAAAAGTGTTAATGACAATAAATTGAAGGGTTCTTAACCATTATTAAATATTGAAGCCTTATATTTAAGCCTTGTTTGGCTCCAACTCAGCTAGCTAGATGTGGAAAGGGTATTTAATTCGGCAGTTCGACGTGGCTCAGTTTCGGTTTTCTGTTTTATTGTTGCTCTGCTGTTGTTCTTGGCCAAATTGCGCAATAAATTATGCTGAATATGCAACATGGCCAGTTGCAGTTGGCCTGTTGCTGTTGTTGTTGTTGTTGTTTGGCCCGCTGTGGCGCCTCGAGGATTGCGTGTATTTAAATCATATTCCATTTACAGCTTCTGTTGGCTGCTCCTCATTTTGTGGCATTCGTCGTATTTTCTTAGTATAGAAGTTCTTTCATTTGTTGCAGTGGCACCCACGTTGCCACGAGAATCACAAATGGAGCCACAATTCCTGGAAATGATGCAGCAGAAGTTGCCGCAGTTGCCGCAGTTGCTTCATCTTCAGCTTTATCCACATTTTCGTGTTTTATGCCTTCAAATGAATTTAAATTGAGCGCTGTGCACAATTTCAATAAATTAGTGCAGTCTACCTGGTCATGATCATGATGATCATCATGATGATGATGGTGATGATGATGCGCGGCTGCCGTCAAAGGAGCTCGCCTATCGCTCGCTTTGTGGCACTCTTAGCCTTATCATTTGTGGCAACAATTGCATTCGCCGATCGCCAGTTGCCGTTGTCGTTATCATTTAATGAACGCCCCAGGCTTCAGATCCAAATTCGAAACCTGGCTGTCCCCCTCCTCTGCCCTCTCCCTCTCCCTCTCCCTCTCCCTCTCCTGTTGCCACACGTGCGTTATCTTAAGTAAATGGCGGACTCGGCTCGAAGCTGCGCGGCCAACTTTTGTGGACTGCACTGCAATGTTAATATAGCGATAATCATGGCTCCATCTACTAATTAATTGACTCTTTGTGTTCTCCTTTTCTCTCTTGATTCGCTGCCGCACACACTGCCAGTATATAGCTCCCCCCTCCACTCCCCCCGCTCCCCACCCTCTGACCGAATGCAATCGCGACTGCGCGGCGCTTTCGTTTCATTAAAAGCCTGTTTCAATTTTCTGCATTTTACTGCCTGATGCACTTTGGCATCTCGAGGTAAGGCGAGCCAGTCAGCCGTTCACAACAACGTTTGCTGTTCTCTCCGCTTTTTATACTCCTTCACAAGGTGAATAGGGTATATTGGGTTTGCCACTATTGGAGCTAAGCTATTCAAATTTTACAAATTTCTACTGCATGGAAGATTTTTTCTGACAGATTTCTGATTATCTGCACAAAAATTTGTTTGGCTACGCTCATGTCAAATTTAGCAGCAACTTTACAGCTAGTTTTTAGATTTTCCCCTAAGGATCGACCCGTTATTGGTCGTTATTTTATATTAATATTGAATTAGTATTTTAATTGTTTTTTAATTAATTATTTTAATAAGAGATTAATTGAATGCTCTAAACTGTCAGCATACTGTGCACGAGTATTGTGCAGTCGGCTACACCCGATTGCAATGTTCTTACTTGCTTTTTTTTCTCTTGTTTGTTTGTCTTTTGCCAACACATATATGCACTTTGGCTGGCCCGCCGCTCATAAGGCCCAAACCGCATGCCCATCCTCAGTCCCAGACCCATTCTCAGTTCCAGATCCAGCCTGGGGAGGGGTCCCTTTGGCTTTGGCTTGACGTTCACGTCCTCCTTTTAATGCGTTCAATTCATGTGTGTAGATAATTTTGACATTTAGTTTCTTATCTGAAGTTTATTTCTTTTGAAAATGCAAATCTTTTTGCCAACCCATCGTCGCTGGGCGTCGCCGTCGCCGTCAGCGTCGCAGTCGCAGTCGCTGCTTTGAGGGCTTGTGCGGGGGGTCGCTAAATTAGCACCTACACACACTTCGCTCCCGCAGACCACAACAACAACAACAACAACAATAGCAGCGTTTGAAGCACTGCGCTGTTGCCCGGCAACTTTATTAGCACCCCAGAATCTTTGATCTTTTGCCGCTGCCGCCTCCGATGATGGGTTACTTTTATACCCTTTTTCTTAGAGTACAATCCCTAGCATGCGGGCTTTAATCAAATACTCAAATACTATCTATGATTTTTTTAAGTCTCCATAATGTTTTTTATCATATTTCTTAACACATCTCAAATTAAAAATAAAATATAATATAAAAATAAAATAATAATTATATTAATATTTCTCTATAAAGCTTCAATCTTTAATCAAAGTCTGATCTATGATTTCTTTGTGTCTTCATAATGTTTTTCTTAACACATCTCAAACTTTTTTAGAAACATAATTCAAAATATAATTATATCAAGATTTCTCTATCTTTAATCAAAGTCTGATCTATAATTTCTTTAAGTCTTCATAATGTTCTTTATCATATTTCCTAATATTACTATAGTAAATAATAATATTAATATTTCTCTATAAGCAGAGCATTTGCTATTCGTTGACATAAGTGTCCACACATTAATTTTTCATTGATTTTATTTAAAAAAATTTTATTTATTTATTTTTTTTTTTTTTGAATTCTCAATTTTGCATGCAGGATATGGCAAATTATTTTTGGCGCGCCCTCGTTTCAGACGCCAATCCAAGACTCTAGACAAATGTCCGATTAGTTTTTATTTTTTATTTTACTTTCATTTTTTTTTTTGTGTTTTGTTGGTTGTCATAAGTTTTTTTTTTTGGTATTTTTTTGTTTTTGCCTTTTCTACTGATTTTATTGTTTGCCATTCCACTTTGAGTTGAGTGGCCTTTGTTGCTGTTGGCATATCCTGTGATATCCTGGCAAGCGCCAGGCTCCGTTACCTACCTGCCTGCTTGCCTGCCTGTCTGTCTGTCTGTCTGTCTGCCTGGCGTATCAATTTCAATGGGTTCTATTATGCGAGAGGGCCAATTGTGAACGTGGGTCGCTTGCAAAAATTTCTAGATGCACGACTTTAAGCGGAACTCGAGATCTTAACAAAGGAACAGCTCACAAATGGTTGAGGAAAGCGAACGTATTTTTTTTAACCCTATCGTTATTTCCGAAACGAAAGTGGTCCTTGTTCCGGAAAGCATTTACCCAAAATATAATAACAAAATGATATTCAAATTAGGGTTCTTTTTTTGAGATTTCAAAATTATTTTTATACCAATACCCAAACTGATATTTTTGAAATTTGGGATCAATAAAAAATTGCTTGAATTACATAATAAAAAATAAAAATAAAATATAAATATTAAATATATCATACAAAAACAGTATCTAAAACATCAACTTGGCATCAAGAATAACTCGCTCTGTGTTCTATGTAACTCCAATAACTGTTTGTAGCTAAATATATCATGTTTGTTTCTTGGCCAAGTTAACAGTCTTCTCTCTGGGCTCGCAAAACTATGCGGCAAGTGTTTGTGTAACTCAAGTAGCAGCCCAGAAGACTAGCTACAGTGCTCAGCATAAGTGTAGGCACGCTTGATAATTCTAGAAAAAAAATAAAATTAATTCCAACTTGGTTAATCTAAGAATATAATTTAAGAATAAATTAAAGAAATGTTTTGAAAATATTATTGCACCAAAATATTTTTAGAACTCTTAATACAAAAAAATAAAAATTCGTTTTATGGAAATTGCATTCCATTTAAAATCAGAAAATGTTACGTTGCAAGGTTCGAGCCAGAGTCAAGGTGAATTATTGCTGTTGTCTTAATTTAAGGTTTGCAATTATAATGTCGCCAGACACAGCACATTTGTTAAGTACGTGTGGCAACAACAACAGCAAAGAAAACAACAAAAAAACATAGTCACTTTTTATTTCGCTTTGGGCTATTCTAATCCCACTCCCAGGTTCATTCCCAGCGCACGGCGTAACTTTAGATTTTGCAGTGTCCAAGCCAAGGGCCAATGTCGTTGTTTGTTATCGTTGTGTTCTTGTCGTTTTTGTTGTTGTTGTTGTTGTCGTTGCCTGACAGTTTGGCTTGAGTTGCGGTAATTCACACGCTCAGCGAACGCTCCTGAGCTGTCCACTTGGCCACTTGGCCACTTGGTTTGGAATGATTCTTGCATTGTAATTATCGCATTAATTCTATGGCTTCAGCAAGAGTTTGTTGTTAATATCGGTCTACTCCACCAACCATCCTCGCTCGCCCCACCCCCCACCTAGGCGGACCGAGCACATATTGAATTGCAAGCGGGCGCCAGTTTGGGGGCGACCATCCATCCAGCTGTCCAATTGTGGGGTCCGCTTTTGGCCCCGACTCGACTCGACTTCGACTCCGTTTAAAGTCTGGCGATGGCGAACATGAAGCGAGCCGGATCGATGTTGAATCGATGCCAGTCGGATTGATCAACGGGAGCAAGAGGAAGAGCCAAAGCTGAAGCAAAAGCAAACATCGTGACTTGCAGCGTCGGTAAAACATCAAGCATACTAAAATAAAGTACTCAAAACGTATTTAAAAGCACTAAACACAAGTACCACAGATTAATAAGCGCTTTTGAACTCAGCCGACCAGAAAACTAGTTAATGCTACAGCAAAAAAAAAAAAAAAAAAAAAAAAACAGCAACTACAAAAACAACAACAACTGTGTGCAAAAACACTACACAAATAACTGTTATTTGTGGCATACCGAAAATCAAACACCCTCTCAAATACATAATCAACATTTGATTACATTATAGTATAATATATATATGAGTGCATATTTGGTATTTTTGCTTTTGTCTGATTATGAATCGAATTTATTGAAAAACAAGCAAGTTTTTCAGTATTTTAGTATTTAAAATACATACACTCAAAGAAAAATAGCACTTGAAATCCAACTCAAGGCGGAAAACAGAATCATATTTTTCTTAAAAATTTTAAAAATTTAGTTTTAGAAAATTTATATTTAAATTAATTATTTTACAATATATATAATTTAACATATGTATTTACATACACTTAAAGAAAAACGTCACTTTATATCCAATTTCAAGAAAAGTAAAAAATCATATTTTTATTTGAATTTTAAAAATCAAAATTAAAATTTAGGTTAAAATATTTTTATTTAAATGTAGCATGGCTAATTTTAAATTTCTTATTCTTGTCTAACCAAACTCTTGAAACCAAAATTTTTTTGCTTGAATGTAGCATGAAAATCGTCTCTTGGATTAAGTATTGTAAAGTTTTTATTCTGTTCTTCAAATAAGAATTTTTTTTGTTAAGTTATAAAATTCTTTATTATTTTTATATTATATATATATATGTACTTTATACGGCCTTATAGATGTCTTCTCTCTAGGCGTTACATATTCCATGACAAACTTAAAATTCCCAAAACGTTAGGTAACAGCAAGGGAGTGCTTCATCCATGGATTGTCAACATCATCAGCTTTATGGAGCTGGCACTGGGAATGGTTGCTGGTAAACTCTGGCTAGTGAAACGGTGTGGAAAATGCTGGTGGAAATCCATGCCGAATGGCAATTGGAAAAGCTCAAATAGGCAAGCAAACAAATCAAGACTCCAAACTGTCCAAAGTCGCACAGCTTGAGAAAAGCAAAAAAATAAAAAACAAATAAAATGAAAAACAAAGAGGAAAACAGAGATGAAGACGAAGAAGAGGGCAAAGATGAGACGAGGACGTTGCCAAGATGCAAAGAGACGTCGCCGTTGACAGCAGTGAGCAAACATTGTTGCAGTGCCCACTTGAGATTGAAATGTAGCCGGCTAGGAAGCGAGGGGGGGGGGGGGGCGACGCTTGGGGTCACAGAGGGGCAGGAACAGGGACAGGGACAGAAGCAAGCTGCAAGTGCAGCCGCTTGTGTTTGGCATCTGGTGACAGTGCGGAACTCTTTGAAGATTCATACGGTGATTTAATAGCCTCGCACAGTTGTCTCCGCGTTGATTCCCAATGATCAGAACACTGATCACAAGCACAAAGGTACTTGGTCGTAATCCCTCTTCCTGCTAGATTCAAACAAATCTTGGCTGGTATCCAAATAACTAACTAACTAAATAACAAATAACTGAACAAAAAGGGTTTTATGATCAAACATCTAACAGAAATCTATACTGAAAATATCATTTGAATATCTCAGGTATGGTAAATAATAGTAATACAAAAATTTGTTAAAGCAAATTTCATTTTTTTATAAATAACATATTATTTTATAATAAAATCTACTTGTAACCTGTACCGAAAAAAAAAATAGATTGTTTTATTATTTGTACATTAAAAAAATGTTTCATTGTAAATTTTAAGTGAACAAAAACATTTAGCTAACATTTTTGTTTCTACTTAAATACTTTATCTACTACTCTACTTAATACAAATATATTAATTTGGGTAGAATCTGGTCAAGACCTTGAATTTGGATATAATTTGACATAAATTTATATTTTTTTAGTAAACTGTATGCGATATGGTAAAATTATATTCATAACAAAAAGAAGACCGCGCAATGCCGGGTAATATTAGCTAGTATAAGATTAAATTGCAGTTGTCATCGCTTATCTGATGCATATATATATATATATATATATATATATATATATATAGATATCAACATAACAAGAAGTACAGGGTATATATATAACTTTATAAAATTATAGATAATCGATTCAAGCAAAGGGAAAGTATTTTTTTGAAGTTTTACCCAACAAAGTAAGGTCGAGAGTGCAAATCCCTATTTGAGGCCCCAAAAACAATGCAAAATGATGCTCGAAACTGAAATGCCTCGCAGCATTTAGGAAACGTAGGCGCAGTTCGGGCACTCAATGGAAACACTCGACACCAAAGAGCCGAAAACAAAGAGACAACAACAGGAGTGAGGGGGACAGAGAAAGAGAGAGCAAGAGAGAGAGAGAGAGAGATGGAGAATGTGACGAGCATATTGTGTAAACAAAAAGATGAAGCCGAGGAGGGCAAGTGTAAGTGCGTACATTAGCTATTATAGGGTACCCAGATTGATCTCTTTGATGATATTTCGAAGTTCAAACAACTGGCAGATTTCGAAAATCAACAAACAAACAATGGCACCACATACCAAGGATGGAGACAGAGAGAGAGAGAGAGTAAGAGAGTAGTCGCATTATTGTTTGGGACTCTTCGTGAGAATAGACAAAAAGGGAATGGGAATGGGAATGGGGGCTTACATGGGTATTAGCCGGCGATGACAATTGAAAGATCACTGAAAGTGTGGTTTCGAGCTGAGCCCGGCTCAGCCCCAGGCTCTAGTTGGGCACTTAAAAAATCGGCGGCGGCGGAAGTGTGCCTCGATTTGCTTTTAAATTGAGCGTGGCACATGAGCCGAGCTGAGCTTGCAACAGCAGCAGGTGTTGTTGCAACATGCAATTGATCAGCAATCGGCCGCAATCGATTTTGATAATTTCTATGCATTTCTATACGGATACGCATTTGGCATTGGGATTGGCATTGGCATTGGCATTGGCATTGGCATTGGCATCTGCAACGCCTCCTTTGCTGTTGGCGGCGATAAAAATCTCGCTACGCTTCACCCAACTGCGCGTTTGATGCGCCGTCGCTTGCTGCAAAATTTGCTGCAATTCGTTTTGATTTGCGATTTTCTGCAGCGCCTCGTCGGCCCCCTCCCCTTACCTCCCCTTCCCTCGCCCGACGAGGACGAGAGAAAGAACTGCAACGAGTAAAACAACTCAAAAGAGTTGCAGTCGGGTGTAACCGACTGCGCGCTACTCGTTCACAGCAAGCTTGAAACACTCAACGAGGTTTTAGTTTTTGAAAAATATTTTTTATTTTATTTTTTTAGTTTTTTAGGAGCGGAATTAAATGTTGCTTAATAAAAATATTTTAAAAAAATTTTATTTTCTTTTTTAGTTTTTTAGGAGCGGAATTGTTTAAATACTCGATATGATTTATGCGATCTTTAGCTTATATCCGTAAATTTGATGTATCTAATTTTGAAACTGCAAAATACTTTGAGAGGAAATCATCTCACAAGTTAAAATAATGTATCTAGTTTTAAAATTATGAAATGATAATAATTGTATATTATTGAATTGTCCAAATATCTGAACACTTTTTTTGACGCGTTCACAGTGCACAAACCCAATATGCTCTTTTCAGCTCGGAGAAGGTGTATAAAAAAATCTTATCTCGCTGCCGGAAATCAAAGCGCACATCAAAGATTGCCGACGCCGCCGTCGCCGTTGCTGTTGTTGTTGCTGCTGCTGCAAGCGGAGGTCGTGGTGTTCAATTGTAAGTGCTGCCCCCCGCTTTCAGCCCGGTGTCCCCCTCCCCCCTGAATGCCGCTCCCACGCGCCCAGCGACAGGGGCCACCTTTCAGTTTCTTTTGATGTTGTTCCCGTTCTCCCCATTGCTGTTGTTGTTGTTGTTGTTGTTGTGGTCACTGCTCGTCGTGTGCGCGATCAAATTTCCCATTCCTCCACAAGCAAGGAGCCAATCACACACACGCACACACACTTACATAGACACACGCTGAGCAATGTGTGTCCGAATGGCCCACCTGCCACTGTTCCTGCAGCCAAAAATCGATCTGTCGATCAACAATCGGTAATCATTAATTGTATGATCATCAACAGCTCGCGGCGCATTTGAAAATGATATTTATTAATGATAATTATCAAATGCTATTCACATTAATGGTATGTTAATAACTGCATTATATAAATTTAATTTAAAATAAAAATATTTCTTTTACAATATTTTTAAATTATTAGAAAACCATTCTTCTTTAAACAAAAAATTAAATGTGGAAAATCAGGTAAATTAAACAAGCCACAATAAATGTTAAATGTCAAGCTTATATATATATATATTATCTATTATTATACTAATTACCTGTCAATTTTTGTATGCATTGTTATTTCAACTTTTACATCATGCTGTTAATAAACATGTAATTGAATAAAATGTTATGTTAGCGACATTGACATGCGTAAACACACACATGCGTAAACACACGCATTACATATCCTATCTACGTATGTAGTTGTTACAATGCAAATATTTAATACACCTGAAACGAAACGAAATTCAAATTGAACAGCGCTTAGTTGCCTGTCTGCTCGCATGCGCCCACTCTCCCAATCTGGTTCGCTCTCTCTCCTTCTCCCTTGTCTTTTTTGTGCGCGCTCAGTTCAGTTCCAGCTGTTCCCATGTTGTTGTCGCTCTCGCTCTGTGACCGGCCGAGCAAACAGTATCAGTTCGTCTCGTGGCTCGTTCAGTCGACGTAAATACTTCAACGAGTGTGGACGCGCTGCAGTCGCACGCGGCACTGACACTTTGAGCGTGTTTTTTTGTTATTGACAATCGGCATATTCACAAACAAAATATAAATATTGCATATTAATTAGAAATTCGCGTGTTTCAACTGGTCAGCCCTAGCAGATTGTCAAATTCTTGATTCACATTTGTTTTTGTTTTTTTGAGTGCAATAATATAAATCGCGTGTGAGAGATTCGTATCGTGAACATTGTGTGTGGCCCCAGAATGTGGCCAATCTGACGGACCCGATCCTGATCCTGATCCTGATCCCGCATCAATCGCCAGCGCATTGATACTCGCCTTTGTTCAAAATTCGCTGCACTTAAATGCTGGCCGCAAATCTGTTGCTGGCGCTGCTCGCCGGCCTGATGCAGTGCAGCCGGACCAAAGTGGAGGCCGTCGGCGGTGTTCCCAATGGATTACAGTGCCAACGGATCGCAGTCTCTGCCTGCCAGGGCCTCGGCTACAATATGACAGCGCTGCCCAATCTCGCCGGTCACACCAATCAGCTGGAGGCTGAACTGCAGGTAAGCCCCCCATATACACATTTACCTAAACATACCCCCTTTCCCTTCGCTGACGATTATAGCGTGACGATAAGCGTTACTTTTGTATGGCCATAAAAACAATTCTTGACGCTTACGTGCGAAAACCAAAATTGTTGAAAAAGTCACAAAGCATTGCGAAAACAACAACGGAGACGCGGACATAGACGGATCTGTAACTGTAGATATGGACATGGCCGGAGCTCAATCCAAAGCTGAAGCTGGAGCTGGAGTTGAAGCTGAAGCTGGAGTTGAAGCCAAAGCTGAAGCTGAAGCTGAGGCTGAGGCTGTCAGTTGCTTTGACGTTGACTGAAATGGCGGCAGCTCATCAAAGCGCCTCCACTTTTTTTTAGTTGTTTCTTCTTCCTCCTCTTCTGTTTTTATGTGCGTATATACAGTTTTTTTTTTTGTGGCTTTACGTTTTGGCTTTGTCGTTTCGCGATGTACACAAGATAAGCAAGCAACAACAACAATTGAAATTGAAATAGAAATGCGCTCACAATAAAAATCGGTCAAAATCTATTAGCTTGAACTATGCTAATTAAAGTAATTAGCGGAAACGTTCATTATTATTATTTTCAACATAATGAGTAATAGTTTCTAGAAATAAAATTCTTGACAGGAAATTTGTATAAAATTTATATACAATTTTACAATTGATTCAAAGAAATTTTAAAATGTTTTAACTTTCTTTATCAGAAGAAAATTCTTGACACAAATAATAAGTGTTGTCTATAAGAAATTTTTTATACAATTGATATACAATTTTAAAATTTATTCTAAGCAATTTTAAAATATTTTAGCTTTCTTTAAAATATTAAATTAAAAAGGTTGCAAATTATTATAAATTATTTTTTAAACTCATAATTGCATAAATAGCAAAAACTTTTTTTAAATTCAGCAATTCTGTTTTGGAGTCTTACATTTGGGAATTTTGAAAATGCTGCCAATAAGAATTTTGTTATCAATTTAAAAAGCTTTCTTGACAATGTTTTTATTAGATTTAAATAGCAACAACAAAAAAACTGGACATTTTAATTATAGTCATTGATTCGTAGACCTTTTAGAGACTGTTTTCTGTCCAGACAGGACTTACTTTTAGACAAGCTTATCTCTAGGATGGCCGTCTTCCTGTGCTGTTCTTATTGTTGTTGCTACGCATATCAACCAAGACACACACACGCACACACACACATACACGCACAACATAGTTATCAGTCAAACGACTTTGGAGAAGCGACAGCCGCAAACATTTAATTGCTTTTCAATGTAAAACGCAGGCTGCTATCAGTGACGTCGGCGTCGGCGTCGGCGTCGCTGCCGCCTTTGCATGTTCCAGATAAAATGATAAAAAAAAAGAAAAAGAAAAATATAAAGAAGGCAACTACAAAGAACAGAAAACATTACAAAATAAGACAACAGAACAAAAATTGTTAACTGTAACTAAAGTCTGAGAGACGTTTTGGCCGTAAGTGCATTTGAGGTCAGCACCGGCCCGGCAGCGTCATTCTTGGCCATAATTTACCATGAAAATAGTCGAGGCAAATGCGTGGCTAAAGCCGCAGCCGAAGCTGATGCTGATGCTGTTGCTGATGCAGAAGAAGCAGCAGCAGCGGCACAAGTTGAGGCGGATAATGCTGATGGTAATGGGGGGGGCGGGGAGGGGAAAAGCGTTTAGTAGAAAAAATCGACGCCTCTGACGCACAAAACAGCCAAGAAAAGAAAAGAAAGGCATGAAAAGAAAAGAAACGAAACGAAAAGAAAGAAGTGAGAAATGTGTTGGGAAGGTAGTTTGGTAGTTTGTTAGCTCGGGGTCATGGTCGGGGCCTTTCTTTTGGCCAGAGTCCATTAACACCTTTTTGCCTGGGCATCGGGCCCTGCCCCTGTCTTTCTCTCTGTCTGTCTGTCTGCCTTGGCCAATGGTCAATGGATGCTGCTGCGGCGTTAAGTGCAGCGGCCGAGCAACGCCGGGTCTGATAGCTGCAGCTGCTGCGACGCCGACTGAGCAGCAAAACCCATAAAAACAAAAACCTATGCCACGAACCGATGCACCGACTTTTTATCTGCGCGCCGGCTGCCGCATACCCTGTAAATGTGCCAAGTGGGTGGCAAAAATCATTGCACGCCATTTAAATAAACTTATCATTTTGTATACATATGTATGAATTTAGAATTTTTAAAATGAATTTAATAATTACAAAATTTATTTATATTTACATATATATTTTTTTTTTTATTAAAAATAATTTTAAAAATTTTTAATATTCATAATTAAATAATTTCTATTTAGAGAAATTTTTGCTGTTGGTGCTGCAGCCGTTGCAGAGTATCTGCTGGCCGTGCATTGCCATTGTGTCTTGGCTCTCGGCTTTGAAGGCGTTTGGTCCACGTTGCCGCCTACTTTGCCTTTCTTATCGCAGCCTGCGCCTGGCGCTGCTGTAAATGTTCATTCTTATGCCTTAAATGGATGTCTGGCTGTCTGCCACTCCCCTCTCCCTCTCTCTCTCTCCCTCTCCCTCTCTCTCTCTCTCTCTCTCTCTCTCTTTCTTACTGTGGCTGCTAAGATCAACTAAATATAAAAATTTGCAGCCACAGGGCCGGCTGCCTTTTAAATCTGAGTGTGTGTGTGTGTGTGCGAGTGTGTATATATGTGTGTGTCTGTGTGTTGTTTAGACGAAACTCAAACAAAAGTCGAACATGTTTCAAGTGGGCAATAAAAACGAAAGCAGCAAACGAAATAAAATGAAATTAAATCGGAAGCACGTAATGCAGATCAAAGAGTTTTCAAACGCAAACGCACAGAAATAACACAAAAGATGCAGCTTTCAAAAAGAAAAACAAAAAAAAACCCCCAACTAAAATAAACCACAACAACAATAACAAAAAAAAAAAACTATCAAAAGCTTTGCGACCAGCTGCAAATGTATTTTAGTTGGCCCAAAAGACCAATACTAACATCATATATGCCCGAGATACAATTAAAACAGGGCACGTGGCCCAAAAGCTGAAATTTTATTATTTTCCAGCTAACTACGATAGTGCAAAAGAGAGAGGGCGATGGAGGAAGCTAGAGCAATAATTAAATTTAAATTAGACACAAAGGAATGCGTAACGTTTTTAAATTAAAATTTAAAAGCGAAATTCTTGGATTAATTAATTCATTAATTTTAGTACTTGCCAAAGGCATTAAAATGTTATTTATAGCAGTAAATTTCTTAGATTAAATAGAATAAATTTGATCTTTTCTTTGCTAGTCTTAAAAGCTCTATTAACTCTTAAAATTTTTTATATTTATATGACATTAAAATTAAAAAACGGAAATCTATTTAAGATTCTGATACAATTTTTTTCTGATTAAAAATAAAACACACCTTTATACACCTATTAGTTTGCACATATTATTATTTAATATTTAATAAAGTAAAGCAAAGAATCACAAATATATAAAGCTTATCGTATAGCTAAAATGGAATGTTAGATTTTTATACAAATAATTTAAAAGTAGTCTCTTATATGTGTATATTAATTTTTGATTATTTATCTTAGAGTTTATATACCACTTGCTTCTCCATCAAATCAAAAATATATTTGCATGATGATCAGTGAAAATACTGAAAATGAAAGTTATTAACATCGTGAATACCCCCAACTCTCCACACACACACACACCCATTTCGAGTAGAGCACTTCAACAAGTGTCGAACTTCTTCAATTCGATTTCCCGCGTTGCCATTGATGCTTATCTCAAGGGGTGCGTTGGAGGGGAACGAGCAGGGGCGGGGAGGGGGCCTGGGCTGGGGTGAATTAATTTGCTTGTAATTGTCCGTTGACGAGCACTTTGTCGGCACTTGGTCGCAACGCCCACTGTGCAAACAGACGAGACAGAGACAACAACACCGAACTACGAAAGGGAGCGAAAGAGGGAGAAAAGGGAAGAAGAGGGGGGGGGGGCGTATGTGCAACGAATGCAGGCATGCCATGTGGGGAGATCTGCCCTTTATTTGACTTGACTTGTTTATGTCACAACTCTGTCCAAACTCCCCACCAACTAAGTCCCCCTCCCCCCCTCCCCCCCCCCCCCCCCCCTGCTAGATTTTTATTTGTCCATTATCATTTTCCGTGTTTGTGGGCCCAGTCAAGGATAGGTGGAGAGTAGAGAGTGGAGGGTGGAGGGAGGTCTTACTCGCTGTCATGTTTGTCATATCGCCTCCGATAAAAAAAAATTGAGAGAAAAAAACAAGTAAAAACGTTGCTGTCGGGTGTCACCGACTGAGCAATACTCGTTCATAGTTTTGAAAAGTCGTAAATGGTTTTTAATTATGATTGTTTAATGTAAAACCAGATCAAATTGGCTCTGAAGGTAAGGGAATAATATATACAAATTTTTTACTAAAATAAAATTATGATTGTTATCCTAAAAAAATCGATATGTCACGCCTATCGAATTAATGATGTTATCAGTAAACCGACTCCAAATTTTGGAGATATTGTAGACATTAGCAATACGAACCCAATATGCTTTGTTCACTTTGCGTATGAGTATAAAAAAAACACATTTCGTAGTTGAATGCGACAGGCCGCGGCAGACACCGTCACAACTCGTGGTCGCCGTCGGATTTGTGCCTTAAATATGACAGATGAGTGCTTAAACAAGGGAGAGGAAAAAGCTAGGCCCACGGCCCCCCGCACCGCTCCGCCCCGCCAGGCCCCACTTTAGCCCCCTTCCGGACGAAGCTGTTGCGCTTTTATGTAAAGTAATTGTAAATATTTGAACAGCGTTTTGGGCGTTGTGTTTGGACAACGCATTAGCCGCTGACGCAGCCAAGATCTGAGAATCGAATTGACGGAGCCCCAACACGCTCCCCTCCCCTCCCCTCCCCTCCCCTCCCCTCCCCACCACACACAATGTGCAGCATAAACACACACACATCGCATCACATCACATAAGACCGCAAAGTTTGCACCATAAAACCGACGACGATGGCGACAATAAAAAAAAATTGTTTGATTTTGAAAATCAGAACCCATTAGGCAGATTGCTCGCAGAGCTGCATAGGTATATCTAGGGGTAGGGGGGAGGGCAACAAATTTTTTGATAAACAAAAAATCAACAGCAACAACAGCTGAAAAAGACAACGCCAACTCCAAGTATGAGAACTTTAGATCCCCCCACTCTCTTGAGGGGTGCCATAAAAGTTTATGGCAATTATGCCGCTTATCGTTTGCCCTAGAGACCGCTGCCAATATCAGATATATGTATATATACAGCAGTACGGCCGTATCGAGCCATTGCTCCATATATCTATATCTAGCGCATGATTGCCTCACGATGTGATTAATGAAATGCGCGCAAATGTTAAATAATTATTTTCATAACATTTAAAATGCAGACGCAAGCGCAGTTCATAAACTTAAGACCTAAGTAAAAGAAAGAAAGAAAATATACATAATGTACATAAACAAACTAACGAATTCTGACTGTTCTTTTAATGTAAACAAGGGTTTTAAACAGTTCTTAACAGTTCTGCTCGAACCTCAGGCTCGAACCTCATGCTCGAACCTCAGGCTAAACAATGTTAATTAATATTTTGGGCTTATGATTTTATATTTTTATATGATTTTATATTTTTACTTGATTCTACTCATACTTCTTTGTAACAATTTCTATAATACGTAACACTAACTGCTTTCATTTGAGCTTATTTTATTTTTATTTATTTTATTATATTTTTTTCATATATATTTTTTTGTGTTCTTGATAAAAAGCGTAATGTGTTTGCATTGCTTTGAGCTATCAGTTTTTTTTTTGTTTTTTTTAGATACAACAGCAAGTTTATAAAAATATGTTTTTTTTTTCTGCTCTGTTGTTGTTGTGTCTTAGCAAAGAAAAACTCATCCAGAGTTAATCCGTGGCGGCGTTTTGATAAGAGCCGCTTATCAGACAGTCGCTGAAATGCCAAGCGCCAAGTTGCTGTTGCTGTTGTTGTTAGCAGAGGCTTCCAGGTTACGTTAACACACACACACACATGTATATATCACCATATCATATATATATTTGTATTGTAATTATGTGGGCAACGTTCGTAGAAACAAAAAGGAGGAAGAAGACACAATAACGCAAAGAATGTCAGGGCAGCATTTGAGGCGACTTAGCAATGATAATGTCAAATGTTTGAGTGCTACCGACCAGACAGAACAACAACAACAGAAACAACAATAACAACAACAACAACAGCAACAGTAATAATGAGGGCCCAGAGCATAATGCATCAGTTGCATTTGGACAAACGACTTTGAAGTTAGGCGCAGCCAGTTCAAAAGGCACTAAAAGTATATATAATACATACATACATATATGTATGTTTATGTGTGTGTGTGTGTGTGTGTGATGGTTAACTATATATCGTTTGTCATTCGATGGCCGGCATAACTCTGGCAACGATTTGATATAATGATGAAGCACAGCACAGCGACGTTGACGAAAACATTTTTGACAAAAGATCTAGAGGCCCGATCCGGCCGGAGCCTGTCTCAGTAACCGAGGCAGTGGCAGTTACCAACAACTGTTACCAGTGCCAGTTGCCGCTTTCAGCACAGCCAACAACAATTAGTTGGCCCGGCTCAAACGTCGACGACGACGACGACGATGACGACCCGAGGCGCAGGCACGCAAAAAATGCAGCAACGTTTTTCAAATGCCGCACCGGGGAAAAAGCCAGGCAGGAATGTCAGAGTAACGATGCGATGCCACTGAGCAAAAAGAACAACAACAACAACAACAACAACAACAAAAATAAAATAAAAGAGCAGAAAAAAAACACCATTGGGCAAGCCGAACGCGTGTAGTCAGCGGGCAGATGCCCTGTAAATACTATCAATATATAATTCTTATAATTATTGCTAGTATTATTATTAATATTAGTTTCTGTCTAATTGAAAAGCTTTTAATTTTTAATTTAATTTAATTTATTTATTTTAAATTATAAAGATATCGTCAGTTTCTTAAAGATTAATATGGGTGATATATATATATATATACTTATATTTATATACCAAATTTAATTGAAAACATGAAATTCAATAGTCAAGAAAACACTCAAAAGTAATTTTCGGAATAGCTGATTCAAGCTGATCGATGCTACATTTTTTTTATAGATTAGTATTATATAGATAACTGTTACATAGTTATATTGTCACAACTTTTTGATACCCTTTCACCGATTTGGCTGAGCGTAGGGTATAAACACAATGCAGGCAACGACGACAACAACAAAAACCGCGTTGGCATGAAGCATAAAAAAGGAATAAACGTAAAAAAAAAACTGAAGAAGTAAAACACAAAAAAAAAAACAAGTCAAATTTGCAGCAGCCGCCGTCGCCGCAGCAGGTTTGTGTCTTCAGTCTTTTGTTTTGCAGCAGGATGCTGAATGCCGCCTTGGCTGAAGATGACGTTGAACTGTGCCAATGTTGTTGTTGTTGTTTTCGTTACTGTTGTTGTTGTTGTTGTTGTTACTGCTGCGCGTAATTACATGGCAATTAAGTTAATTGAACTGCGCGCCTGCGCTCGCGTGAATTGCTTTGACTAAAGGTAAAACGCCCCCCGCGCCGCCCCGCCCCTCGAACGGGGCATATGGCAAGTGCGCGCCACGCTACAAAAACACAGCTGCACTCCACATATTTTATGCAGCATGTTTGTTGTTGTTGTTGTTCTTGTTTGGCATAATTTCGCGTAAGCTGTGTTTAGCTCTTTTCGCTGGTTTATCCATGCGTCTGGGAGCTGACAAAATTGTCAGCCCCAAAATAAGACAAGCTGCCAGCCAGACGGACGGACAGACAGCCAGTCAGCCAGTCAAGACAGGCGCAAGTGCAGCAGCCGCCATGTGACAGCTCGTATTATAGTATACCCTGTTTTTAAGATGCTAAATAGCATATTCTTTCATGTCTTTTAAAGAGAGAGCTTAAGCTTGAAAAATTTAAACTATATCAAATCTTTCTAGTGCTTTGGCACGTCCACTAAAAGGATGGTTAATTGTTTGAATAATTTATTCAATTAGTTAAAATCACCTTTAGATAATTTCTCATTTATTATAATCGATCTGTTTAAGCTGTGAACAGAGTATTGCGTTGTCGCTCACACCCGACTGCAATGTTCTCATTTGTAGTTTCTTGAATATATTAGGCAGGGCGCAAAGAGTCCGACCAACTTCCAGTTGCATGTGGCTGGGTCAGGGCTGCTGCTGCTGCTGCTGCATCTGTTGTTGTTGCTGCTGCTGCTGCTGTCCATACAATGGCCCGAGACGTTCAATTGTAACTGCAGCGTGCGCTAACCCAATCGCAATTGCTTTCATGTACTCGAAGCCGGCCTCAGTTGAGCCTCCTTTGAGCTGTCTGTCGGTCTGCCGATCTCTGCCAAAGATTAGCCGCCGCTGTCGCTGACTGTTTGTCTAACTGCTTCCAATGCCAAGCAACTGCAACTGCAACTTGAAGTTGGAGCTGTAGCTGTAGCTGTATCTGGAGTTGGAGTCGGTGCAACAGCAGCTGCTCGTGTTTTTAGAAACGCTTTCGAATAAGCTTGTGAACACTGCATAGATAGTATCAAAATAGAGTACCATCACAAAATTTATTTTTAATAATACTCATTTTCTTAAATACACAATAAATATAAATTCATAACTAAAATGCCATAAAACATGAAAATCGGCTTAGTTTTGGCAAAGATATGGAAGTTTAAAATTTGCGACTATGGATCCCAGAGTTTTACATGTCAAAATTTTTGTCAATTTTGACATGATTTTTGACCAAAAATTTGACCCCCTCAAAATCACTTTTAATTTTGTATTTTATGCTAATTATGACATTCGCAATCGATTAAAAGCAAAAATTCGAAATCTTAAATCTAGAAAAA
>SCDY01001422.1:19577-62508 GCA_004143825.1 Drosophila micromelanica
AAAAATTTTCGAAAAAATTTTATTTTCAAAAATGCTTATATTTTAAATGTAGAATCAATCTAGATGACAAATCATGAAAAAAGTCATATCAAACATGAAAATCGGTTTAGTTTTGGCAAAGATATGGATATTTGAAGATTGGGAGCTATGGATCCGAGAAGCTTACATGTCAAAATTTTTGTCAATTTCGGCATGATTTTTGACCAAAAATTTGAACCCCTCAAAATCACTTTAAATGTTGTTTTTTATGCTAATTATGACATTCGCAATCGATTAAAAGCAAAAATTCGCAATCTTTAATCTAGAAAAATTTGTTTTTCGAAAATTTACAAGGGGGGAGTACATGATTTTGTACTAAAAATTTTCGAAAAAATGTTATTTTCAAAAATGCATATATTTTAAATGTAGAATTAATCTATATGACAAATCATAAAAAAGCGAGTTTAAAGTGTTTCTAGTTGTGTGTCCTGGCATTGTAGCTGTTGTTGCTGCCGGTTGAGATTGCCAGCTTCGCGCAGTGGAGCAGGGCAGCTATTCAGCTCTAGCTTTTCCTGTTGCGGCCTGAGCTTGGCGGCATTCCTGCCTGCTGCCTGCTGCCTACTGCCTGCCAGGCAAAAGCAAAGAACGTCGCGGCGATCATTTCAATTCATTTCATTCGGTTGCCTTTTGAATGACAATCGTCGCCAGTCAAAATGTCAATTAATTGTGAGAAGACATTCATATGTCGGCTCAATTGACAGCCGCTGCGGCAACTGCAAATGCAACTGCAACTGCAACTGCAACTGTTGCAGCAACTTTTTTATTTTTCGTTACTGCTTATCAGCTGCTTGGTTTCAGATACGAGCGTCGAGCGAAGATTGCTTCAGATCTATCAGTTTCGGGATCAGCTATGATGTCATTTTCTTGTTGTCTTTTTCTAAGCTTAAGCGTTATTTGCTTTTTGATTTTGACTTTTTAGTTTTTTTTTTTTCGGCGGCTTCGATTTATCATCGCATTGTTGTCACGCGGCCGCGTCTTAATTATGCAAATTAACGCTGACGGGGCAACAAAACACCAAAATTCACGTCTCACGTTGACCTGTTGCCGAAACACGGCAAAAAACCGAAACAAAAGCCGCCCAGCTGCGTTCGACTATTCATATTCATATTCGTATTTGTATACGTATATTCACAGATGGGACAGCGAACTCTCGTTTGCTAATTGCAAGCGCTTTCAAAGCAAATTAAATCAATTGGCGCACTTCAAAGCCACCGACGCCGCCCCCCCCCCCCTAACCCCCTCTCTCTGGGTCCCTCTCTCCACCTCCACCTCTTCTGCTTGTGTCTGTCTATGCGGCCGTTTTCGACTCGTATCAAATGCTCGGCCAGCTAAATCAAATAAAGCGCAAATCAAATAATGCACTGGCAACAACAACAACAACAACAACAACAATAACTGACAGAAAGATAAAACACTGCCGTCCAGCTGTCTCGCATGAACATTGCGAGCGACGCTTTTGTCGGCTGACCAAACTTGACTTTGAGCCGAGCCAAGTTGCTGCCAAGCTTCAAGATTTAGTATCTAAGCGAGCTCTCTCTGTATATGTGTCTGTGTATGTGTGTGTGTGTGTGTGTGTGTGTGTGTGTGTGTGTGTGTGTGTGTGTGGTTGTCTAGCTTTGCGGTACTTTGCAAAAGCATTTTGCAACACTTGTCACTTGTGACAGCAGAGCAATTTGTTGAGGCCACTGTCGCAGCTGAAGCGCTTAGATGCATCTTCAAGATACCGAAACAAATAGCGCTTCAAAGATGCCCAACACACACACACACACACAGATAAACACACACAACTCATTCATGGTTCCAGCTGTATTTTTTTTGCAGTTTCGTGAATTGTGTGTGAATTGTTGAGCGTTGAAAGCTCAAGTAGCCGACTTCAGATCTTAAAGAGCACGCATCATCATAATGATCATTAGCATAATTATTATAGAAATCGGCTACGCAAATAAAATAAGCATAGGGAATGTATATATATTAATAGCTAGGAGCTTTAAATTTAGTACATATATATAAGAATTATTTTATTATTTATGGTAATGTTTTATACTGTTGTTTGTATTTTAATAATATTTCAAAATATCTGTACTGAGATCACAAATAATACGTTTAGAAAATTATTATATTTTAAATATATATATTATTTGTATGTTTGAAACCTTTCCAAATTATAATAATGCGGAACTAAAAGACAAGTTTTTAGTGTTTTCAAAACATTTTTAAGAACATTTTATGTTATAAAGTTCTTGGGACAGATGCAGCTGGTTCGCATTAGAGTGCATCCAACTAATCTCATAACAAATTGCAGGGGCAGGGGCCAGTTTTAGACGGCATTTAAAAGCCAACTGGTTGGCAGCCTCAGGCCACTAAACACAACAGCACAGAACAGTTCCAAGACCAAGAAGAATACCAATACCAGGTCCAAGTCCAGTTCCAGTTCCAGTTCCAGTTCCAGATGCCTCGCCTGGCGCTTAAGCCTATAATTTGTATGCTCCGCATGGGAGCCATGTGGCAGAGAGGCAGGTAGAAATGGATGCCGCAAGCGGTGCATTTATATGAAGCTGCTGCCGCTGGCGAAGCGTAGAAAATTATAAATTAATCCATTACTTAAGAGCAGATTATGCAGATGTCTGAGCGCATTAAATGTCGCCGGCGAGCGAGCGGAGGGAGGATCATGGCCAGTTGCCATTGAGCGTTAATGAATGAACAAGCCGCCAGGTTAGCTGTGCGGCAACCGTGTGGCAAGCTCGCTAGGGGGCACACACAGTAACATAGACACACACAAATACACAGATACACTTTGCTACAGATACATTTGTATCTGCATGTGAATGTCGGCTCGAGTTGTTGTTGTTGTTGTTGTTGCTGCGGCACTTTGGCTTTGAATATTTGAAAGGCAACAGCAACAACAACAACAACAACAGCAACATCGTCCGATCGATGGGGCAGCATTAATGCTTTGCCTTGCTTTCATTTTATTCGATTTCGTTGCGGCCAAATCATTAATCAAAATCGAGAAATCATTAAGTTTGCGTTTACGCCGAGGTGTCAACTGTGCCTCTCGTAGTTGTTGCTGTTGCTGTTGTTGTTGTTGTTGTTGCTGTTCTTTGGCTTGTAATTGAATTGTGAACATGGCCAGACAACAAGCCAACGTCGTGACGGAGAGCCTGAAACATTATCAAACCGAAACAAGATTAAATGTTATTTAGCTCTGGCCGAGACGTCGCGACGTCGTCGTAACCGTCAGTAAGATACAAAGCCAACAACAACAGCAACAACAACAAAATGTGTGAAACAGGCTGCTTGCCCAACAGAAAAAAAAAACTGAAAACTGAAGGAATAGCCGCAAGTCAAACAACAAACAGCCAAAATAAAAAGCCAAAAACCACAACCGAAACGAAACCAAAACTCGAAAGCAAGAGCGATAGAGACACAAGAGCTCCGCAGCTGTTTAGAGACGGGCCACAACAACAACAAAAAAAAAGAACTGTTAATTTTAGCTGAAACAAATTAAGCATAACTTTTTTCATTTTACGCACACATACAATCACAGCCGATGACACAAAAGTTAATTTCATGATCGATTTTTTAAATCGCATTTTTCTTAGCATTTTACAACCGACAAATATTTTTGTTTCGGTTTTTAAAAAACTGCAATTAGGTTAAACATTTTATACTCTATCCATTATATCTTCAAATAATATAAGTACGTTTCTAGGTCAGGGCTAAAGATTGGCATTCAAAATTTTTAATTTAAAATTTTGATCAAAATAGGCCAAAAGTCTCTTATTACACAATTTTAAAACTTTTCTCTATTCAGACGAACTTTAAATATTCTATGAATTTCGTATTAGAAATTATGCTGAATTATGAAAAATTAAAATATTTTGTAAAATTGTATTTTAATGTTACTGTTTTAGGTTTGGAACCAATCTAATATTTTTCCGTATAGCCACTATCTATAGTTATATATATACTATACTATATATACCACTATATATAGTTATATATATACATTTGTGTATAACGAGTAAGGTGTTTGTATATATAAATATGTTTTATTTATATTATTTCGACTTATTTATTTAATTTCATTCTTAAGCTTGTTCGTTTTTTGTGCTGAAACAATATTCTGAATGCTTAGTGTCTGTGGTCAAGCAAATCGAATTTGTTGGCTTTTGTCGGGTGTGCGTCGGCGCAGCGAATTGCGGCCTCTTTTTTTTTTTTTTTTTTGCTGCGCGGCGACTGCGTGGCCAAAAAATGCTCGAAGCGTTGCAGATTGCATTCGATGCGCAGACGCGAACGTCGAATATCGGAATGGAGAATGAGAATTGGGGGATGGGGGAATGTGGAATGGAACGGAGGGAGGCTGCCTGGCTTGGAAGGCGAAGTTGCCCTCTTGCATTTGTGCAGCAACAGCACAAAGCGGCATTAATAACACATTTTAGACACTTGTGGGCCCAAAAGCGTTCACGGGTTTCTTAGCCGCAATAGCCGCTTCTAACTGCCTCTCTCTTTCCCATTGTCCGGCTGTCTGTCTGTCTCATTCTATGCGGTCGGTCGGGCTGTCTATTAGGTTGATTGCCTTTCAGTTTTTTTGGCCTGGCTTATGACGCTGATGGTGATGCTGATGTTGATGGTTATGGTAATGGTAATGATGATCATCATGATCATGATGATGATGAGGCTCTGACACTTGTTGCCTTTGTTGAAGCTAGGCTGCAGCATCATTAAATTATTATTGCCATTGGCCATGTAAAGCGAGATAGAGTGTGAGAGAGAGGGAAGTAAACGAAAGCGAGATAGATATAATCAAACCTACAATAGTTCACAGGCGGGTGCCTTAAAGATAACAACAACAAACATTAAATAACATATGAGACCGACTCTCAAATACTCTCTAAACAACTTTTAAAATTTTACTAGCCAAATTATATAATTGGAGATACCATTAATAAAATATTAAAATAAATAAGCTAAAATATATACATTTTTTGTATTTAAAGATGGATATGTTGTTAAAACTACATCTAACAATAGTTAACTGTATAACATTACAAAAATTCAAATTCAAATTATATGTAACCGAATTTTAAATACTCTCTAACAGTTTTAAATTTAATATTTATTATCAATGATTTAGTCATATGATAAAATAAACAAATAAATAAGCTTATATATTTTAATTTTTTTTATATTTTTTTTAATATACATTTTCGTCGATTGCTGCAGCGATTTTTAAGAAATCTAGAACGTATTGAGCGGTACCTCAATGTTGTTTGGAACTTGTTCGTTTTAACTTTTTTTTTGGGTGGTGGGGGGTTGAGGGGAAATTGAAAATTGCCAGCCTAATGCGCCGTTCCACATGCCCAGCGGCGTTTGAGTGATTGTGTGTGGCTTTTTGGCTGCCCTAATGTACCTTAATTATAACCACGACAACAACAACAACGAGACGTTTACTGTGTTGGCCAAGACAGCAACAGAGCAAAGCCAAACTGAAACTTGGTCGAAGTGGAAGTGGACGACGAGTCGAAGTTCGAGCTGGAGTTGAAGTTGATGTTGAATGTTGAATGTTGGACTCGGGTCTTGGGACCGCTTGTCAACCCATCAAATGCATGTCAAAGTGCCGCTCTGGGAGCCACAATGCGAACGCGAGGTTCTGGCCAGAGCCTTTTGGGCTCTTTCCAGAGAAAACGTCTCACTAATTTGATGCATTTTTTTGTGTTTCATTTTTATTTTTTATGTCTTGTTCCTGTGTGTGGCTGGGGATACGCGTTAAAGCCAATCCAGGCTAAAAATCCAAAGCCCTTTGGCCGTCTAGTCGAAAATTCCGCAAACTCATAAATGTTTATGCCCCGTCCGGAGTCAGGGTTCGTCATCGTCATCGTCATCATTTGACGGACATGTCTGGCGACCGTTTGCCTTTATTATTGTGTATCATAATTTCTTTCCACTTTTTTTCTGGTTTTCTGTTTTGCGAACAATTCGATTGATGTTGATTCAGAGCCGGCAATTAATAGCCACACAACTGAGTGTCAATCGATGCGGAAACTGTTTTCCTTTTTTCTGCGACCAGTTTCCATTTGCAGTTGCTGTTGCAGTTGCTGTTGCTGTTGCAGTTGCAGTTGCGTGTAATTAGCCAGTAATTGCCACAGTCAACACTTGTGGCTGGGAATGCCAAACCATATCGATATTGACTCACTGCCGGATTCGTGTGTCAAGTCTGACGCCAATTTTCACACAGGCACTCGCAAATACCCTACATAAACTGTCTGCAATAAACGAACTAGCTTTACTAACCTGCCTGACAAAGTTCATGTTAAATGTTAAGCAATATGCTAGAGCATATTTAACATAAACTTGTAAATTGTTGTTATATGTAATAGATTTACAAGCTGCTTGTTAATTTTTGCCAGGAAGATAAAATAAATAAATACATAAATTTTACTGTAATTAAAAAAATAATTTCAAAGATTACGCAGTAAAACGCATTTTGTATTATGAATATACAAATATATTTATAAGTAATATATTTAAAAAGACCTTTACTTTTGAAAGAGTCCATCGAGTAAATAATGAATATACTACATATTGTATATGTAAACTCTGTATAATCGTTCACAAAGTGAAAAGAGTATATTGGGCTTCTATATATTGATAAACTGTTACGATTTTTATTGGCAGTTTATAATTAGAAAAAAGTTTAGCATTATTTTTAGAGAAAAAACACATGAAAACATTTGAAAACATTGTATTATCAAAATTTATAATTGTAAATTTTTATCATTATTTCATGCCCAAATTTACGAAAATTGTTTCTGCATTCTGTGTACGAGTATTGCGCTTTCGGTTACACCCGACTGTTTAAAACAATTCAATTAGAGATTTTCGAGTATATGTTTTTAGTATGATAAAGTGTGTGATTAAAGATGAAAGGGTTCAGTTTTAGTTGAAGATTTCGATAGAAAGTGTGCTTAAGATATCGCAGCTAAATACAAAAACATTCATTGAATTGGCTGTAAACAAATGCAATTGGGCATTGTTGTTGCCAATTTTATATTGTTAACATTTGACGTTGTTGTTGTTGTTGTTGTTGTTGTTGGGGCTGTCGGCAAAAGAACAAAGAAATAAACGCACAAAGCTCGACTACGTTTGACTACAATTTTATTGCATTTTTATTAGATAAAATTATAGACATCAATGAAGAGCAACAACAATAACAATTAACAAAGCCAACGGCGCCGCCGCCTCTGTCAGATGTGAGGTGTGAATGGGAACGCCGACAATTTTATTGTTTAAATTCTGTTTTTGCCTTTTGCCCCTCCCCCCGTCTGTCGTCCGTCTTTCTCACTTCCAGTTTTGCTCTGTTTGCCATTTAACTTTTCACAAATATTTACCGTGTTTTTTTTTGCTCGTTTTCGTTTTCTCGAAATTTTATACTTATCAAAAAGCGCCTTTCGATCTAATTATTTGGCGGCTGGCTTTCAAGTTTTCCGTTAGAATAGATAGAGAACACACGACTCTGAATTGATAAAAGGCCCTATCAGTCCCTATAGGCACCACACACATATCGATGGCCAACCGTCTGGAAATACCCTCGTATCGAGTTTGGATCGATAACAAATTTAAATTTCGAATGCTAAAAAACTAAAAGTAATAGAAAGAGTGAAGCAAGAGTGCTTTTAAATAAAGATTAACATAAAAAAATTAATTATAAACATATAAATTGTTTATTTTTAGCTTCTTACTACTTAGCTACATTTATTATTATTTTTTAATATAACGACAATATATTTAAACAGATTAAAGTTCATTTTATTATGCCCTATGTTATTTATGTCTATACATATTTATGTGATATAAATCATAGCTATGTCCAGTTTCGATTTAGCAATTAAAATAATTTTTACAAATTTTTATTTATTAATTAATTTAATTTTATTAATTTTATAATATATTGCGCGATTCGAATGAATCTTCTATAAATCTATAAAATCTACTTCGTTGTTAGAATTTGTATTTATACGTTATTATATTTTTTTTAAATTACTAAATTAGCAATTCAGATATTATATTATATCATATGCAATATATTATATTATATTCTCTCCCTCTCTTTCTTGCAGATTGCCAAACTTCTGCCGCTGATCGAATCCGGTTGTTCGCGGCGAGCGCGTTTTCTGCTCTGCTCGGCGCTGTTTCCGCTCTGCAGTCCGGACGTGCCGCGTCCGGTGACCGCCTGCAAGTCGCTCTGCGAGACGGTGAGGGGGGAGTGCACGGCGAATGCGGCGCCGGAGCTGATGCAGCTCTGGCCGCAGTTTCTCAGCTGCGATGCGCTGCCCCAGCCCGAGAATCACGAGCTCTGCATGCAAATACCGCACGAGGCGGCCACCAGCGAAGGCGCCCAAGCGGCAGAGGCCGCTGCGCCGGCGGCGGCGGCGTCGGAGGGCAGCGGCGCACAACAGTCGACGGCGGCGCCGCAGCAGCAGCAAATGTACTGGTCCTGGATGGCCTGGAAGATGTCCTCGCAGCTGGGCAAATCGCCAGCGTTGCCGCCAATCTCCAATGGCCAGCTCGGTGCCGTTGCCGGTTCCGGTTCCGGTTCCGGTGTCCAAGCTGCCGGCGGTTTCTGGTGTCCGCAGAACTTCAGTGCGAGCCCGGTCAATCCGGAGGAGTGTGTGCCCCAGTGCCAGCGGGACGCGTTCTACAGCACGCAGCAGAAGAAGCTAACGGAGAGTCTCGTCCTGGGTCTGTCCGCCGTCTGTTTTGTGCTGACGCTGTTCGCGCTGGTCACCTTCTGGGCGGAGCCGACCCGCTTCGGCTATCCGGAGCGTCCGGTGCTCTTCCTCTGTCTGTGCTACAATCTGTTCGCCGTTTGCTATCTGGAGCGGATCGTCTTCCATCAGGCGCGCAGCCTGGCCCTGCTCCAGGAGCCGGGACGGGCCGCTCGTGATCGGTGCGCGCTGACGCCGCCCTGCCTCGCCTCGTACATCAGCACCTCGTATCTGAGCTTGTGCGCGGCCAGCTGGTGGCTCATCTTTGCCCTCTGCTTCTATTTGTCCTCGCACAAGAAGTGGTCCAGCGAGGCGCTCGAGAAGCGCTCCGGTCTGTTCCATGTGCTCGCCTGGGTGCCGCCGCTGGCCCCGCCCATTGCCGCCCTGCTGCTCGAGCGTGTCCGTCCCAGCGAGCTGACCGGCATGTGCACAGCGCCCGGCTTCGTCGAGCTGCCCGCCCTAATCCTGCTCCTGCTCGGCCTCTACTTTACGCTACGCGCCTCCCGCTCCCTGCACGCACTGCAGCAGCAGCTGCAGCCGACGCTGGCCCATCAGCGTTTCGCCCAGATCCGCAAGCGTTTCGTGCTCTTCTCGCTGCTCTTCTTTGTGCCGACGGCGGCGGGCGTTGTGGCCGCTCTCTGCGAGCGGTACGTCGATGCGGTGCCCAGCTGCACAACGCTCGAGGAGTGCCGGCCGCCCGGGCAGCTGAGCGCCTGGCCGGCGCTGGTGCGCGTCTTCTTTCAGCTGGTGGGCGGCACGCTGTCCGGCATGTGGGTGTGGTCGCGCAAAACCTGCGAGAGCTACCGCAGCCGTCTGGTCGCCGGCTCGCCCAGCTCCTCGCTGATGACGCCGAACAAATCGTCCGCGGCGGTGGCGGCGACGGCAGCGGCAGCCGTCGTCCTGCCCAAGAAGCATCTGTATGCCAGCGGTAAATCGATGCTGGGCGCTGCGCCGAGCGCCTCCTCAGCGGCGCCCCTCTACGCGGGCATCAGTTTCCACAACGTGCCCTTGTACAATCCCAACCAGTCGCGGGTGTAGCGGATCTGCGGCCACGCCCAGTCCAAAAGTGAAATGTGTTAATAGCTTTAAATCCCATTTGAGTATTTTGTTAAGTAACTCTAATGTGTAAATAGTTCTTTTTTTTGTATTATTATTAAAAAATATATTGCTAATATTAGTTGTAATTTAATTGACTGTAGAATTAAATGTAAATGTATTTAATAAATTAAAATATTTCAATCATAAATATCTATGGTGTACTCTTGTTAGGTTTCAGTGAGTGAGAGTGCCCAAGTAAAAAATACCCTAACATAGGCTCGAACCTTCTATCTTCTATAGCTCTAACTCGGCCACATCCTTGCAGATTTCTAAAGGACTTGTTGTGTTAGAATCGCAGGGACCAACTCTACTGATCGGCATTAAAAAATGATGGGGTCATCTAAGAATCGGATAACTTCTTATTAGTTATTCGGCATTTAAATCTGAAAACACAGATTGAGGTCAAAATCCATGTTGAAATTGCTCTCGAAAATTGGAAAATAGACTTTGGCTTAATATATTAAAACAAGTAATTCAGAATTATTTTTGTAAATATAATAAGTAAAATTCGAAATATTTAGAAGACTTTTTTCTGTCAAAATGATATTAACTATAAAAATGCCTATTTTTGTCGGCTAGTTACGACGCGATCTGCAGACTTAGCCAGTTCAAGAAGCGTTTCAAGGAACGTGCAAAAACGAAACTGAATTTTAATTGGCGTTGTCAGACGCATTAATTGTTGCTACTGTTTTTGTCGAGTGGAGCTTTGGAGGGGCAAGCAAGTTAGGCAATTAGAAATAAGTATAATGATGGGCTCTCAACTTGATTACAACAATTTTGTTGCCGCCTGTCTGTGTGTGTGTGTGTGTGTGTGTGTGTGTGTGTGAGGCTATGCTTAAAGTCGCACGCTCTTTTGTTGTTATTGAAGTTGACGTTGAAGCGAGTCGCTGATGCTTGTCCGTTGTCCGACAGCGGACACCACAACCACCCTGTGAGTGTCACACACACAAAGCACACAACACAAAGGCAACAACAACAACAACAACAAAAGCCCGCAATTAATTTGATTGAAGCTGCCACACGGCGTGCCTTGCAACGTTTCTATCTTACAAATTGCCACGCTGCCGGTGCAAGCAACAACTGCAGCAACAGCAGCAGCAACAACAACAGCAGCAGCAGCAACAACAACAGCAGCAGCAGCAACAACAACAACAGCCACTGTGCAGCAAGCGTGCAATTAACTCTTGTGCGCCAAGATCAAAGCGATTAAAGCCGCTGCCTCGACAAAAAAAAAAACAAGAAAAGAAAACAACAAGTAAGAACGTTGCAGTCGAGCGTAACCGACTGCGCAATGCTCGCTCACCATAAAAAAAAAAAACAGTTTAAAACAGTCAAATATGTTCTTTATTATTATTGTTATTATGCAAAAATATTGATTATTAAAATAAAAATTTGTTGTGCGATTTTTAGTATATAAAGATTGAATCAATCAAATCTTGACAAGTCTCTAGATTGCACAAACCCAATATGCCATTTTCACTGCGTGAACGTGTATGAACATAAAGTGAGCCCCCGGTCTGTGCCCCCTTGCACCGAAACCGAGACCCGGTGAAGTCAAGCCCGACCGGGCCAAGTTGTTGAAGCTTTATCGTCATCTTCATTTTTGCCGTTTGTTGTTTTAGTTGCCTGCCCAAAGGAACGTGGGTGAGGGGGCGGTGTGCCTCGCAAAGCTGTCTGTCTGTCTGCGTGTCTGTCCTGTGAGACGCTCAAATGATTGTTGGCCATTTACAAGTGTTAAATGCGCATAAAACATGGCCAGCAGTTGGCGTCTCCTTGGGTTTCAGCCCAATTTTCATTATAAATGCGGCTCATTTGGCCAGTGGGGGCGATCAGACCGAGCGGAGACAAATGGCCGCACGATGCGGCCCACTTGGCCAATAACTCATTCTGCACGTTTACCGAAAAAGCCGCTTACAAGCTTTTTTTTAGCCATGTGGCATTCTTACATACTTTTTGTATACTCTGCATGCATTTTAAAAGGAACAGAAATTGTGCACGAAAAAAGAAACTATTTACATTTCTTATCAATAAAACGTATAAACGCAAGAGTATTTCCAAGTCGTGTTGCTTCAATATTTTATTTATGTATTTACAAGTTTTTCTAACTCTGTTTTTATAGTTTCTAAAATTTTATAAAAACAATCAAGTTCCGAATTTAGTTTTCATATTTCGCAAATTTTTAACTTTTTGAAAAAGTTTACTAAAATAGAAATAATATGAAATTAAGTTACAAATTTGTAAATATTTTTAGAAATATTTTGGAAAAAATAATTTCGATTTTTATATTTATAATTATAGAATTTATTCAATGCCAAAGCTCAAATGTATGCACCATTTTTAACGTGAGCGATTTCCCACACACCCCCATAAGTATGCAATACATATTATTATTTTTCAGCACAGGGTGTTTCTGTTAATTATGCAGCATATGAACATTAACTAACTTTGTGGCTGCCAAAATATGTTAAAAAACAACGTTTCAAAAGAGTTAAAAATGAGTTATAATTTTTTAAAAATAAAAAATGCTTCAGTTTTATTTAGAGCACATTATTTTTTGTTATCGATAGACAGTTGGCCAAGGCAGCCAAGCAAGCTTTGATGCAAAGCAGCTGTTTGAAGTTGGCCAAGACCGGTTTTTTCTTCAGTGGCCCAAAGTGTTATGATTGTGAGAGAATGAAAGAATGCCAGAAGAGAAAGCATTCTTTCCGCCGACTGGACGCCAGCTTTGTCTCTGTCTCAATCTCAGACTCTGTTGACGTGTGCAACAGTAAAAATGTTAAAGAATTTTGTTAAATTGTTATAACTTCAACAAATTGAAACTTAAAACATGGTAGCAAGTGTTGTTAAGACGCCCAAATGCACAAGGAAGGCCAAAGAACTGGCCAAAACGGAGCAGGCCAAGCTGAATGCAGATGCCAATTGGTGAGCATGCGCCAAAACGAAAGACTGCAACAACGAACTTGATTTTGGGTAATTGATTTTTTTTTCTTCTGAACTGTTTACCTAAAGGCGCTGGTGGGCCCTGCTAATTGCCGTTTTACTGATCACCTTCGCCACACGTTTCTACAAGGTAACCGAGCCTGATCACATTTGGTATGTTCTACGATCAAAGATCCCTTGTGATCAAATCCAATAAGAATTCTATGTATACCTTTAGCTGGGACGAGACGCACTTTGGCAAAATGGGCAGTTGGTACATAAATCGCACCTTCTTCTTCGACGTGCATCCGCCGCTGGGAAAGGTGAGCATCAATTCTGTCAAGATGTCATAATTAGTATAAAAAACAACATTAAAAGTGATTTTGAGGGGGTCAAATTTTTGGTCAAAAATCATGCCAAAATTGACAAAAATTTTGACATGTAAAACTTTTGAATTCATAGCTCCCAAACTTAAAACTTCCATAACTTTGTCAAAACTGAACCGATTTTCATGTTTTATGGTATTTTGTTCATGATTTGTAATATAGATTGATTCTACATTCAAAATATCTCCACTTTTCAAAATAAAATTTTTTGGCATTTTTTGGTCAAAAATCATGACCCCCCCCCCCCCCCCCCCCCCCCCCCCCCCTTTTAAAAATTTTTTTTTTATTTTATTTATAAATATATTTATTTTTTTTTTTTTTTTTAACATTAAAAGTGATTTTGAGGGGGTCAAATTTTTGGTCAAAAATCATGCAAAAATTTTGAAAAAATTTTGTAAAACTCTCCGATCCATAGCTTGTAAACTTCCAACTGCCATAACTTTGTCAAAACTGAACCGATTTTCATGTTTGAGATCATTTTGGCCATGATTTCTCATATAGATTGATGATATATTAAAAGTATATGCATTTTTGTAAAAACTAATTTTTAAATTTTTTTCATTTTTGTTAACAATATTCTCTCACTCACTTTGACTAATTGCCTCTCTGTCTATCTCTTTCTCTTAGATGCTGATCGGCCTGTCCGGCTACTTGACGGGCTACAACGGCACCTTTCCGTTCGAGAAGCCTGGCGACAAGTACAACGAGACGCGGTACGAGGGCATGCGCTATGTAAGCAGCCATTTTGTGCGATAGTTCAAATTCAAATATCAAACTTGGCTAATCCATCCACAGTTCTGCACCACGCTGGGGGCACTGATAATGCCGATGGGCTTCGACACGGTCTACGATCTGACGCGCTCCCACGAGGCGGCGCTGCTCTCGGCGGCATATCTGATCTTTGGCAAGTAGATGGGGGCACAAGAAGAAGAAATCAGAAATCGAAGCTAATCTGAGTGCATTTTAATAGATGTGGGCCTGCTGACGCTCAATCAGTATATACTGCTGGATCCGATACTGTTGTTCTTCATGATGGGCTCCGTTTGGGGCATGGTCAAGATATCCAAGTGCACCGCCGCGGGCGGCTCCTACTCGATCCGCTGGTGGCTCTGGCTGCTGCTCACCGGTACGATGCTCGCCTGCACGATCAGCGTCAAGTTTGTGGGTCTGTTTGTGGTGCTGCTGGTGGGTCTGCACACCGCCAGCGAACTGTGGCTCATATTGGGCGACCTCGGCAAGCCCATTGTGGAGACTCTCAAACAGATCGCGTGTCGCGCCGTCGCGCTCATCTTGTGGCCCATCCTGCTCTACACGCTCTTCTTCTACATCCATTTAAGTGTCCTGAATCGCAGCGGCAACGGCGACGGCTTCTACAGCTCCGCCTTTCAGTCCCGCCTCATCGGCAACTCGCTCTACAATGCGAGCATGCCCAGAGATGTGGCATACGGCGCCATGGTGACCATCAAGAACCACAAGACGGGCGGTGGCTATCTGCACTCCCACTCCCATCTGTATCCCAAGGGCAGCGGCGCCAGGCAGCAGCAGGTGAGAAAGTGAGAGAGAGCGCGAGAGAGGGGGGAGAGAAAGGAATAGGAGAAATTAAAAATTGAAAGTAAAAGTAGAAGTGCTAGAGATCGATACAAATTTCGGCAACGTTTAAAATAACAAACAATCGATCTTTTTCGATAGCATTCCATAAATTGTTTTGGGATATTTGTATACTGTGAACGAGTATTGCGCAGTCGGTGACACCCGATTGCAACGATTATTTCTGCTTTAAGTTGTTTATATTGCACTCCATTTCATTAATATCGATAAAAATCGATCTTAAGCCCTTGTTTTCTCAGCTTAACTCAGGAATATTTATCTTATAAAGAACTTACGCCTATTTTAGGTGCTATTCAAGAATTTAACTTTCGCATTGTTTGATGATTGCTTTCCCTGAATAGATCACCACCTATACGCACAAGGATGACAACAATATCTGGCAGATTAAGCCGTACAATAAGCCGGCCTTGGAGAAGGACGAGCTGCGTCTGCTGCGGCACGGGGATCTGGTGCGGCTGGAGCATCTGATGACCAAGCGGAATCTGCACTCGCACAGCGAACCGGCGCCCATGACCAGGAAGCACCTGCAGGTGACCGGCTACGGCGAGGTAAGTGATCTAAACTATAACTCATCTCCAACTGGAGAATAACCAACCATCGCTTCGCAGCTGGGCGTGGGCGATGCCAACGATGTGTGGCGTGTCCTCATCGTGGGTGGGCGGCCCAATGACACCGTCCACACGGTGACCTCACGGCTGATGTTCGTCCACTATCTGCAGAACTGTGCGCTCACCTCCAGCGGGAAGCAGCTGCCCAAGTGGGGCTTCGAGCAGCAGGAGGTCTCCTGCAATCTCAATCTGCGCGACAAGAACGCCCACTGGAATGTCGAGGACAACCAGCACAAGCTGCGTAAGCCCAACTGATTACATAACCAAAATCCGATCATCACCATTGACTTCGCCTTGCAGTGCCCAGCGTCAGCTTCAGCATCTATGCGCCCGGTTTCTTTGCGCGCTTCCTCGAGTCCCATGCGGTCATGCTGCAGGGCAACGCTGGCCTCAAGCCCAAGGAGGGCGAGATCACAAGCCGGCCCTGGCAATGGCCCATTAACTATCGGGTACGTCTGCAATCCAAAGAAGTCAAAAAAACGAAACTACACTTCGAGAACAAAATTCGAATCCAAATTCCTAAGGCTTGATTTTCCTAAAACTTGATTTGGTGACTAAATTAATCATTTTGTCGATCGCATCAAAATCCTATCACTATTCGAATTTTTAAGACCCTAGCTGCGAAAATAATTGACTTCATGCAAAGTCCTATTTTTTTGATTGAAAGTTATTCAAGTACGAAATTCTCTTGGGATCTTCTTTGAGGATTGCTCAGGTTTAGAAAAAAGATCGAATAATTTCCAACAGATTTTCCTCCCCATAATAACGGTAATAATCATAACAAGTCAAGCCATATCCAATAATTTCTAATCAAACTTCTCTAATCGCTCTCTTTCTCCCTTTTTGCGCTTTCAGGGCCAATTCTTCTCCGGCAGCAGCTATCGCATTTACTTGCTTGGCAATCCCGTCATCTGGTGGAGCAACCTTCTCTTTCTGCTGCTCTTCATCATCGTCTTTCTGTGCAATGCGATTCTGCAGCAGCGTCGCGCCGGACAAGCGGCTCTCCGGGCCATCGGACAGCCGGAGGAGCCATCCGGCAGCTCAGATTCGTGCAGCTGTTGCTCCGCGAAGTCCGTTGAAGACACGTCCGAATCTGGGAATCGGGGACAGCAGGCGATGTCCTTGCAGGCAGCCGCCTGGCTTTTCCTTGGCTGGGTCCTGCACTATTTGCCCTTCTGGGCCATGGGTCGAGTGCTCTACTTCCATCACTATTTTCCAGCCTTGATTTTCAACTCGTTGCTAACGGGTAAGTGAAGTATTTTTTGTTTTTTATTTTTTGTTAAAAAACATTTTCTTGGAACGCAATTATGTTTGCTGGTTTTGAAGATACAGAGCTTAAACTTGGAATATATACTCGTTTATATCTGATTCACAAAATGTATAATTTTTTTTTGGTTACGCCCATTGTGGGCGTGGCAAATTGACTTTGAAATCAATATAGTGTCTTGCACCACATGAGATGAACTTTTTTCTTTCAGGCATTATGTTCAACTACATTATCCAATCGCTGCCCAGGTGGCTGCAACATGTGCTCCTGGGCGCATTGCTTTCGGCGGTTGGCTACAGCTTTGTGCTCTTCTCCCCGCTGGCCTACGGCATGAGTGGCCCCCTGGCCAACGAGCCCAACTCCACCATGCACAGCCTCAAGTGGCTATCAACGTGGGAGTTTTAAGCAACCAACAATCTTACGACATATTTCTACAAAAATATATATTTATATAAAAAGGAAAATTACAATAAACAAATGCGCTTAAATTAAATTCAAAAAAAAAAAAAACAAAAAACATATTTATCTTAGCCGTACCACAATAAAAAAATATATATTTATATATACATATAATTAAACGGCATCAGTCGAAGATGCCCAGCTCATCGAATCGTCGGAGCGCATAGCGCAGGGTATCTGCGGTGCGTGGATTTGAGGTGAACATTAGTTGCACCTTCTTTTTGGCAAATTCGTGATCAGTCAGCGCCTCAATGCTGATATCGCAGGAGTCCTCCTTGCGCATGGTGACCATCGGCAGGAACGCGTACGACGAGAAGAATCCGTACAGTTCCCGTGCCTCGATCTCGTGCTGGATGTCCGCATAGCTGGGCAAAAACTGTGAATGCATTCGCTCGAGGCTCTCCCGCAGCGAATCGTAGTACGTCCGGATGAGGTGATCGCGCCTGTGGACAAGCACATCCAGCTGGACGCTGCTGTTGAGGAAGAAGTTGATGTCGCAGCCGGGACTGCCAAAGAAGCTGTTCTGAAAGTCCACCTGGATGCATAAAAAATATATATATGTGGGCATAAGTGCAGCACAAATAACGCCAAACAGATTCGAAAAAATTATTAAAATTAATTTGCGTGCCGTCCCTTGCAAAGGCTCGAACCGCCGACTTAAACTTCAGTTGTATCTGTAAGATATGATTCGAGTTCTTTTTTTTGTGATTTGTGATAATTAGAGGAATCCAAAATCCATAAGACGAATAAATTGAAATTAAATTTGGTATTCTAGCTCTTGAAGTTTCGAAGATATTGTCAAAAAATTAAAAAGAACTGAAAAAAAAATCCACGTTCAGCTTTCTACTTCTTATAGTCTCTGAAGTCGATGCGTTCATAAAGACAGACGAACCGACAGAAGGACATTCAGACGGACATGGCTAAATCGGCCGGATATGCCTCCCTCTGCCTGTTACATACATTTGCATAAAACTATTATACCCTTTTTTACCGATTTTACAGGGGAACAGGGTATACAGAAACTGAAACTTTTTTTCTAGATTACAGATCGCCGTTCTAGGCGATTTTCAAGAATTCAAGAACTACTTGGTAAAATTCACACCTTTTACCCATTTTCAATGGGTGCTGGGTATCAGAAAAACACCAAAAAACGGATACAAATTACTGAAGCTGGTACTCACAAAGATGGCATCGATGGGCTTGGTGGGCAGCTCGTCGTGGTATTTGTACATGAAATTGTTCACCCAGAGGTCGCCGTGATTGAGCACCGTTATTTCGCCGGTAATGGGTCGCCCGGTCAGGACCAGATTCTCCTTGATGTTGTCACAGTGGCGATGCAGCTTCTCCGCCAGCTGCTCGTAGCCGGGCCACTTGGCCACCAGATGGGCCAGCGTGCGCAGCTGGAGCGTCATGAAGTTAATGAAGCGCTTATTCGTCCTTATATAGTTCTCGTCCAGCATGCCGCTGGCAAAGTGTTCCCGCACGCTCGGCTCCTGTCAAGAATTTGCCGTAGTCTCAGCATTGATGATTATCAGAGTATCTGCTTTTGGGCTTACCTTCTCGGCCAGCAGCATGGAGCTGGCGTGGAACTTGCCCAATTTGCGTAGGATGACCACGCAGTGCTCCTCGTTGAGGCCGCTCTGGCGACTGGCCAGCTTGTAGCCGTACTGTGTCAGGTCATCGAAGACAATCGTTTGGATGGGCACGCGAGTCGTGTAGAAGCACTTGGCGCCGAACTTGGTGCCATCGCCCATGAGCACCTCCAGCTTGCCGAGCACATCAAAGTAGAAGATCTTTTCGCGCAGATAGACGGCCAGCTCCTCCAGGAACTGGGTGGCCGGCGTTATGGCAATGCTCTTGATGATCAGCGCCAGCTCCTCGTCCAGCTGGCGTTTGCTGCTGCGATAGAGGGCCTTGGCCCGATAGATTTTGCTGCAATAGTTTTCGCCGCCGCCGCTGCTGGACTCGGCGAATATGATCTTCTTGATGTCGACGCGCATGTCGCGCAGTCCATCCTCGAGGGCGGCCTTGAAGAAGTCCTCGTTCAGATATTTGGGCGGCTCGCTGGCGCGCCTATCGCCCTCCAGCTTCATGTTATATACCGTCTAAGCCTAGCTGATAACTGATATCTATTCGGCTGACCAATTGCTCGTCCAATCGCGCCTGCTGCCTTGGGAAAACTGTGACCACGCCAGGCGACTCTCCTAAATATAAGTCTGGTTATCGGCACTTATCAGCCTCGTATCGACATCAACTAATGCACATTATATGGCCATATATACACCATATATATAGTGAGTGCATAATATAGATTTGCTGTTGCGTTATAATCATAATATTTGCGAATGTATGTATCTGTCTAATAAACCGCCGAGTGGTTGCGACGCCACGCACCTAAGAACCACGCCCCACACCCCACACCCCACACCACCCGCACACATTGCATTCCACAGGGAGGAATGCATGCGACCAATGTCCAGCTTATAACGGTCTCATGTCGCTCGACAATTGGTCAAATCAAGTAACAATTATCTTAGACTTGTCGAACCCATCTTAAACACAAACAGTTTATTGATTAAATATAAATTTTATACATTTTTACGATCAATTAGTTTATTGATTATATACATATAGAGAAGCAGATATTCAGATGCATTTACAAGTACAAATATGGATACATTTAAAGATACAGATACATTTACAAATACAAATAAATAGTTATGCAGATACAGATACATTTACAGATACAGATACATTTGCAGTCACATACAGTCACAGATACAGATTTAGATACAAGTGTATATACTGATTCAGATACAGATACATATATTTACATTTAAGGATACATTTACAGATACAGATACATTTATATTTTCAAATACAGATACATTTTTAGATACAGATACATTTATAAAATACTTACAAATAAAAATACACATATACAGATGCAGATACAGACTCAAATATAGATACTTAAGCGAGTTACGAAGTACTGAAGTATAAGTATAGGGCTACTTATAAGTACTAAGTACATATGGACAACTATATAACTGTAGTTTATAGTTGCGCACGTGTTCACTATCACTTTTTAGGGCTTATTAGCTGTTAGTTTTATACCCATGGTAACTAGTGCACTTGCCTTGAACCACACCTGGCCGATAACATAGAACTGCAATCAAATTTACAAAAAGAACATTTTTATAAGAACCAGAAATTAAAATTGGTATCTAAGAGATTAACATTCGTATTAACTCTTGATCCATTTCTCTTCACTTTCTACTGAGAAGAATAGAAAACAAAAATAGAACAGAGCAGAAAGTATTTCGAAAGTATTTCATCAGGTAACGTATAAATATTTGCATTAATTATTGTTGTTCGTTATAACTCAATGAAATTTTGCATTTCTTTGGTCAAGTTATGCAAATTACGTCATCTGTGGTCCGACAAAGTGCAATGGGGTAACATGTTCGTGCCGTTATGTTGATCAGATATGCTCTGTCATATTGTTGTAGGACCCCTCTCGGCGATTCTCATGACATGCACCTACGTGCTTAAACAATAAGCACAGCACACAAACGACAAAATTAAAAATCTATTTAATAAGAGCAACTTTTCGTGAATGAGCATCTGAGCATTATCTCTGATCTATGAACAGTCTGTCAAGTTTCATGAGCTCATCAATCTCTGCATACCATGACGTATTTATTTATTTTGTTGCTCATTCTTTGCTCATTTTTTTTTTTTTTTTTGTGCAAGCAAGATGAGGTGGGAAAGTTGATCGGTCGCTGTTCTCAGAACTGATCATTGCTGTATGAAAGGGCTTTTCTTCTATCAGTATTGAAGAAGAAGCATAGCATAATGATTATATAAAATTACTTAATACATTTGTTCGACTAACCTTTCTTCAACTTCTTGCAGTTAATTTAAAAAATAAAAAATACATACGGAAAATCAAATACAAAAAAGGTTAACAAATGAGATTTCTAGACTAAAGATAAACAGCCCACGACTTCTTGAACCAAATATATATAGATATATGTATATGCCTTTTAAGTGTGTACGTATCAGCCTTCAGACACTTGAGTGGGGTTGTCTTGGCATAAATGCCAGTTGACTGCAATCCAGAAGTTGGCAAACATTGCGACTGATCGATCAATTGATCGCATCGATAACTTGATGGTTATGCATACACAATACGAAGTGCAAGTTGATGTGGAATTAGAGGCAAAAGCACTAAATAGATAATCGGCTATCTCTGCACAGCAGAATACCAGTGACTAACTGCGTCTTCCAGCACATTCGAAACGGTTCCAAACTGTGTCAAAACTCAAGTAGCATCGCCATATTTACTCTATCTATACAAATTCACAATATATATATATATATACTATGTATGTATACCCTACCATATGGCAGCGGCATGCCGCCAGACTGCAGATAGAGCAATACAAATACATATATATATTGATATATATCATAAGTACAGTGTACTTAGTTATGGCACTTGTATGCGTGGAATCATTAAAAAATTTTATTGCTGCGCCACAAAAATGCATTAAACTTGAACTAAATTCTGCGCATTATTTGAAAATAGAAAGAAAAATAATTTAAAATAAAAATGTTTTATGTAAAGACTGAATACCATTTTTAAGCCCTACCGGCAAGAAAAAAAGCCAAACAATTATTATTATTTATTATTTATTGTTTATTAAAAAATACTATTGTAATATATTTGGTATATATCTATTTTTTTGTTTTTGTAAATGGCACTAATTTGAATGAATAAAATTGCAAGAAATGCAAGACAAGGTTTCAACCATAAATATTGTTGAGTAACTATATCTTTTTGAAATACTGATCTAACTGGCTGCGATTTACCCACTACAAAATTGCATTGCTATAACTTTTTTGAGGGTATTAAATATAAACAGTGTCAAGCCCATGTATTTGGTATATTTTTTTGAAGAGTTCACCAATTAAAACTGATTGTTGGACAAACAAAAAAATAATTAAAAAATTTAATTAAATAAAGATAACAATTAATGCATTCCATTATAAACAAATGCAGTTGATTATATGTAGCTATATAGACAAATTTCTGCGATGCCAAGTGATTTAAAATGTTACAATCATTATTTTTAATATATAATAAAATATAGTACCTCTGTCATAGCTTTCCTTCTCTTTCTAAGCTTATGCTGTCCCTTTCTAAAACAAGAGCCTTCTATGCGATTTTCATACCCTTAAAGCAGGCATAATAATTTATGACTTTAAATATATTTTAATTTTTTTTTTATTAATATCAATTTTATTATAATTATTATTATTATTATTAATATTATAGCGATTGTAGCTTATAATTATAGCAGGCAGTTTCTGGCTCCCACATCTGGATGACGCCCAGACTGGGATTAATGAGACCATCGTTAACGCTGTCCGCTGTCCGTTTTGCCTGCTCTTTTTGGATGCGTTGCTGCCTCTGTTTCGGTTTCGGTTTCGGTTTCGGTTTTGGTACCGCCTTCTGCTGTTGCATCAAATTTGATGCGCGCTCTCGTTGCTCGCAACGATGCAGCACATCGCGAATTTCCTCGTTCTGGACGAGGTAGCTGCGCAGCTCGTTCGAGTTGAAGTGCGTCAGGATGCAGTTCTCATTGAGAGCCCGTCGCTGCTTGATCAGATGCGTGGCCAGCAGGACGCAGGCCAGCTCCACGCCGTTCATTTTGGCCAACGAGGTAACTGGCTGCTGGGTCCACAGGCAAACATTTTGGCCCAGCTGCTGCCAGAGCTCAGACTCCGCATTAATCGGCTGCTGCTTACCGTGCTCCGGATACTCTGGCCGGGTCTGTGTCTGTTCGGATCAGGGATATCAGGGATATCAAGGAGACTGAATTGAGAATGGGCTCACCTGCATCGATTCAAGCGGATCTTTGAAGATCTTCCAGTTTCTGTACGACTGATACGGACACACTGTGTACGGCTGCGGCAATTCCGGATAGTAGATCAGATTGCTGGCAAAGAAGGGCTCATCTGCCGCCTTGCTCCCCTCCGGGTAACTGTCGTTTTCTACGTTCAACTCGCTGGCCATTCCGGGCATCTGTCCGCCATCGCTGAAGAGCTTCCTGGGGCGCTGCCCGTGGAACAGTTGCCATTAAGCTGGTCGTTAAAGAAAATAACCCCGAAACAAACCTCAACAGTTGCCATTGTCTCACGTGAATTCATAACAAAAAAAAAAACAAGTAAACAATTTTTCAGAAAATTCTAAATGAATTTATTTCTCAAACGACTTTTGCCTTCACGCACAAATAGTTGCTCAAATTTTTAAGAACAAATTCTATTATATTATATTTATATTGTATTTTTATAAGAACAAATTCTTAAAACAACTTTTTGGTCTTAAAAAGGAATCTTGAAGTAAATAATTCTTAATTCAAGTACCCAATTCTTCAAACTATACATTTTTCCACTACGCTTTGAATTAAATATTTATTTTCATTTTATGTGAGTATCTATGTACATATGTGTAAGTATCTGTAGTATAGGATGTAAGCATGTTTAAAGTTTGGATATCAACTATTTTAAAATGCCTTTTCAATTTCTATATATGTATTTTATAGAGTTGTGCGTTATCATCAAATAGTTGCCTTGAACTTGAGTTTTATCTTGGTTTCGGATTATTGACCTATCAGGAAATATATATGTATAAATAAACATTTAAATGATACAAGTGCTTTTATTGTTATTTATATATAAAGACATGCACTTTTCATTTTTCATTTACTACTATTATTTTTTTGAGTTTATTTTTCTTTCAGTTTTTTTTTATTTTTTATTTTTTTGTGCTGTTTAAGCTCACGTCGCCGCTTAGTTGATAAACGAACGCGCTTGCAAGCGGACCTGCCACAAAGCAACAAAACAATTGCAATAAGCTCCGAGAATAATAACAACAATAAAAAAAAAACAAAAAAATAAATGCATCTCAAAGCAATATCAACAAAGGAACTCTCAACAAAAAACGGTATATAAACCCATCTGACGAAAAGAGAGAAAACAGGTAAGTGAATAAAATAAATAATATATTTATCAAAAATGTAAAAAAAAAAACATAGTAACTACCAATAGAAAAAAAAGTAAGCTTGACAAATATATCAAGGGGTTAGAGGTAAATTTATTGAACAAGGGAACAATTGAATAAGGGGAATAATTTATTTTTTTTTGTTAAATTTTTGTAGTATGTTTACAAACCGAAAAAAAGTAAAATTTGTACCTCCTGCAATTTTAAAGTTCTTCAGGTAACTTCCGGATATATAGTTGGTTCCTATTCCATTCAAAGTTCAATTGAAAAGGCTGAGCGTGATCAAAATTGCGTTTTACTTAATTTGAGCAGCGAATGCGTAAAACCCGAACAGACCAGATAACATCTGCGGATTTAAGGGGCCAAATACTTAGGTACGTACCGTATGTAACACCTTTACTTTACCGCACGCACACAAACAACAATAAATATGGCAATTTTTTGGAAGGCCTTTTCAAAGCTGATGTTGTTCAGTTATTCGATTAAGGGTTGTCTTCTTGTTTATTGTTGGCCATTAAGTGATTAGCCGTATTTACGCCTGGCTCTTTGTTTTTGTTGTTTTTATTTGCTTGACTTCCTTATGGTATTTGCATTTACCTGTGTGTATATTTGTTTCGTACACCGTCCCAAAAAAAAAAAGAAAAAAGCCAAACATGACACAGTGACACAATTTGCGGGCCATATTTGCTGCATTCCGCGAGCGCTAACCTGATCTCGTTCTCGTTCTCTCTCGCTCTCGCTCAGTTGATCTTTATGAATTTGCGTGTGCCCCAATTCAATGAAAGAGTAGCCTCACACACACACACACACGCGCACACACATGAGCTTGAGTCAGTGATAAAGTCGCATTTTTACAAATCTCGCAATTGAAACGCAATTGACAATGGCATTGAAGCACAAAAAGGCGGCAACATTTGTAGCTGTTGTTGTTGTTGTTGTTGTTGTTGTTGCATCCAATGGATGCGTTGTATCTCTGAGCTGGCTGCGAAGATCGTACGTGCCCGTGGCTGCCTCGAGCGCGACTCGGACTCTGCCGCAATCGCCGCACACACCGCAAGCGCGTGCAAAATGCAAAAGCAACAAAAAAAAAAACAAAAACAAAAACAACTACAAAATGCACTAAAATAAAAGTGTTAACAAAAAGAGAAAAAGACAAAATAAAAGTTGAATAGGAGAACGCAGCGCAGTCGACGTCTTATCGGGCGTCTAGTTAACGGCACGCGCATCCAAGTTTCACATCAAAGCTCTTGGCATTAGAAAGCTCTCTGGTCGCCTGCCTTGCACAGTGTCGCACAGGCTATGGAAAATTGCTCGACTGCAGGTAAAATTCGATCGCAACAAACAAAGTTGTTGTGTCAGCGACAAGCGTCTGCTTGTCGCACGCCGATAATGCCAGAGTCCTGTCAGTTAACTACCTGTTGCCAGTCACAATGTGTTTTTAATCGATTTCTAAGCATATTCATGGCCTGCACAGGCAAAACTCCCATAAATATGTCCATGCGCAGGCGACTGCAAACAGTTGACTATTTGACCTGATCCTGAAAGGTTCTAAACATCAATTATTGAGCTGTCATAATTCTTGTTCAATATTGTGGGAGAAAGCGAAAACACTATTTCGACTTTTTCAATTTGGTAAGTTTTATTTTTTGTCAAAATACATTTTTAACAAAATTTACCATAGTTTAATATTAGTAAATGAATAAAGAATCGATTACCAAATATTATCACAAATATGCGAATGTCACCATTTGCTCAAGTGCAAAAGCAAAACAATGAGAATAAAGTAAACAAAACAAGTGAGAACGCTGCAGTCGGGTGTAACCGACGGAGCAATACTCGTTCGCGGTATGCAACCAGATATAATTCTTACTAAGCAAACATAAAAATGTTTAGTTCTAATATTGTGAGAGATATGGGTTTTTTCAATTTGCCACGCCCCCAGCGGGCGTAGCCAAAAAATCTTGGCAGCTTAACTGAAGCGGCTATAAACGCGTATATATTCCAAGTTTCAAGTCTCTAGCTTCAATACGAACGGAAATTGCACAGAAACCAATATGCTCTGTTCACTTGGTGAAACAAGGTATAAGCATGCTGTAGACGGAAATGGAAAAACCAAATCCAAAGTACTAAACCCACACACACACACACACACACACGCACACGCACACAATGCTGGGCACACGGTGCAGCGAGCTTTTGTCTCGCTCTTAATGGCTGCAGCTTGAAAGCTTTTTGGCACTTTCTGCTGCTATTGCTGTTGTTGTTGTTGTTGTTGTTGCTGCTGCTGTTCCATGACCACAACCAAAGTGACGACACTTGAATTGGGTTAGGCGCAATTGGAGACATGCGTCAGCAGCGCTTGCTTTTATTTTGTCTTTGTCTGCGAGCGCGCCAGTTACAGTTACACTTGCAAGTTCGTTCGCTCACACGAGAGAGGCGACTGCGCTGCCGCTGCCGCTGCCGCTGCCGTCGTCGCTGCCAGTCCATTCTGAGCTTCAATCATACACGGCGGCCGCAGACATTTATTTTGTTGTTGCTGGTCAACAAGTTAGGCAGCTGGGCGTGCAATTTCTTGCGCTAGTTTTTCAATTCAACAAAAAGAAAAAATTACAAAACGCATTTCGAAACTAAACAAAACAACCTACACAAACCAAAACAAAGATATACATATATATATGTATATATTATATTATTTTTTTGATGTGCAGTGTGTGTTTTGTGTAAATGAAATTATTTAGTGGAAACTACGCGTTTTTGTTCCGCTGGCCAAACAAATGCTGCGTAAATCGAATCTTTGCGCGCGCCACAAAAACATTTTTGACGTCAGCCGCATTTGAGAAACGCGCGAGAAACTTTCGTATTTTGACTTAGTATTTTCATCAACTTCAAACTATGCTGCAACAACAACTACACTGAGCGAAAAATAAACGAAAAAAAAAACGGAAAAGAAAATGCAGCTGATAATGCCGGATATAGCTCCGATCGGCTCGATTGCGTACAAACGCAAGCCGGATCAGGAGCAGGAGCTGCGACGCAAGCAGCACCGCAGCAACTGCAACACGTACAACAACAACAACAACAACAACAACTATTACAACAACAATTGCAGCTATAATCGCAGGCAACAGGCCAAAATGTATTATAACTCAAATGCGCGTCCGTTTTGGGCCAAATACAGAGCACCAATATTTACAACAACAACAACTATGCCAACCAGCAGCAACAACAATGACGAGCAACAGTTAACAATAACAACAACAGCGACAACAACAACAACAACAACAGCGACATGTGAGTCTCTTGTTATTATTTTTATTGCTTTGAGCTTTGCTCTTGTCTTCGTACTTTTGTTTTTGTTTTATTTTTTTTCGTTAAACAATTCGAAGCACATAAACAGAGTCAATTTTATCGCGTTGCACGTTTTGCACTAGCAACAGCAACAGCAACAACAACAACAATAACAAAAACAGCAACAATAACAAAGCAAAGCAAACAGCTGCACGCCTGCAGAGAAAACAGCTGATTGCGGCGCCAGCGCACAGTGGAGCAAACATGCGAAAATTACATCAATATATGCAATTTGTTAAAACAACAAATTATTATTCAAATTCATAAATATAAATATATGTTGAATAATAAAATTAGCGGAAATAATATTTATGCTTAAAATAATGCAAATAAAAGTAGTATAAATATTAATAAAATTATTATTTAAAAACATTTCAATCACAATTTTTCGGAACAGTTTTGAAAATATAGAAATTTTTGGTTCTTGCAGATTAAGCTAAATTTTTAGAAAGATTTAAGACCTATTTTTTATTGGGAGTTTAAAAATATGGCTAGGCTGGGTTTCAAAACCAAGCCCAAGTTTTTGAAACGTGAACAATTTTAAATTGCATATATTTGAGAATTAAATATTATATTATATTATATTAGTATATAATATAATTTTTAGTTCAAATATAAGTTAGTTTGCTCTTCCTTTTTTTCAATTAAAATATATTTAAATTAACAATAAGCGAGCTTCGCAATAATCAAAAGCGATCTGTTTGTAAATTAATAGATTGTATAATGCAAAAATTTAGCAGAAATTGTTTTGCGTGCCAAATGTATATGTATTTATAAGAGTCGAGAGCATTTCTGGGAAGAACAAGTCAAGTGAATCACTTATGACGAAATCGACTATCTTTTTGTTAGTCGCAATAATCGGATGATTATAATTAATCGCGCTCGCTAACGAAAAACATTCACATAGACTGCAGACGTACATCAAGGATAAACAGAGAATTACAAGCCGAAAATTATGTGCGCTATAAAGATAATAATACTAATAACAATCATAAATGCAGGCACATCAAATGCGCCGGCACTTAAATAAAGACGAACAAGAAGAAGACTAGCAGCAGCAGCAGCAGCAGCAGCAGCAGTAACAACAATAAGAATAACAGCAACCACAATGAGGCAACGCACTCGAAAGGTTAAAGCTCGGCAATGAACTTGACAGCCAAAAGTTTGTTGTTTTATTTTCGAGGTTAAATTTGCCTCCCCAACGCCACTGTGCGAGTGCTAATCGAATAGGGGCGCACTTAGCGCGGTGGGGGGGGTGGGAGTTGTTTAAGCATTTGGCATTGGCATTGCCATTGGCATTGGCATTGGGCATTTTCTCTGCCATTTGCCGTTTAGCCTTGTGTTTGCTTTCTTCGCACCCCCTCTCTCTGTCTCTGTCTCTCTCGCTCTCTCTTTAGAAATTATCAGGCGTTTCTGCTTAGCGTCGCATATCGAACAAACGCAAATGGATTGCCCAAAATGAAATAAACAATAGGTTCAATGCACTTAAGACGCAGTAGAATTCAATTTGCAAAAACACAATTCATTTAAACTCTTGCACACTCGCTGTCTCTCCCTCTCCCTCTCCCTCTCCCTCTTTCTCTACCCATCCCACTCAGACGCACACATATCGCCCAGGTAACGGCGTAAGCTTTTCAAAAACTGTTGCTGAGATGCTTGCGCAGAGCTTTTTCGCTTGCTCTGCTCTGCTCTGCTGCTGAAATGTTAACCCTCTGTTATGTAAATAAATTAAAATATGTATGTAAATATATGTATATAAACATATAAATATCTTTACATGCTGCACTGCCTCAACAATTCTGGCTCTTTAAAATTACAATATTTATCGCAAATGTTTTATTTAAATTTTATCACCAAAAAAGCAAGCTTTTCTTTTAATTACGCATACGCCTCGTGACTTTTAGCAGTTTGTGATAAATGTTGTTTTTATCTTGTTTTCACTTTCTTAATTTGAAAGCAGACATATATCTATATAATATGAAAGAGTCGGCGAGCAGAAACAGTTTACGTTATATAAAGAATAATTTTTATAATTAACATAATGTAAATTCAAAAATGTACATCTTTACAATTTGTATTTTTTTACCATTAGTGATTATTATTTCCCATGATTACGGATAATATTTAATTTTAGCTGGTAACTCAGTTTTTTATTTATTTTCCTAAGCTTTGGGTTCAATATTGACCTTGTTGGGTGACTTACTAACTTGAAATGGGCTTAAAAGTTCTTCTTGGTTCACTTACTGGGGCCATAATTTAAAAAAAATAAAGATTATAGAGTGTATTTTTACACATTGTTCACTCACTAAATGAATCTTTATAGGGTTATAATTAAATAAAGATTGCACAGGCAACAACAACAACATGTTTTATAGTACAAATTGTAATATTAAGTATACGCAGCATTGGCTGTGTGCATTATATATTATATAAATTTATAAAGATGGCGAAAACATAAACCGAAACTCGCGCGATTTCTTTGTTTTGAATATATTGAACACTAAATTACAATAAATTCAAAATAAAAATAAATGTAATAATGTTTTATAATAATCGCTTTCAATGTTCTTGGCTGCAATTAAGTATAAATAAATATAATAAATTGACGGCATCGCTTTAATGTCAGTCTGTGTTGCCAATAAGACTTCCGTTGTGATAATCAGACGCTTCCGCAACGGGTTTTTTTAGTCAAGTAAATGCAGTTAATGCCACGTGCTAAACTTTTTTTGGGGAACAGGTGTATTTGAGTTTCTAGTGGGGTTCAAAGCGGGGTGCCAGCCACGTTTGTTGGAATATTTTTTGTTAAATTTTCAGCAAAAGTGTATCAATGTATGTGTGTGTATATATAATACACTTCCTGTGCGTAATCGGCAGATGAACAAAGAGAAAGAGAAGACAGGAAACGAGGCGAAATGAAAACAACAAGCTAAATTTGTTTGCTTGTTTTTGTTGTTTTTGTTTTATGGCTGACCATGAGCCAAGAATGCAACGCAATGCAAATTGAATGAAAACAACAAAATACACATATATATAAATATATGTGGATACATACTTCATGTATGATGATAATTTAAAATTTATTAATTATTTAGCGCATTGCTCTTGCCCGTTTCACAGTCGGAATGTCGCCTACCCCAACAAATTGCGTCGCTGTCGCAAGGACGGACGCGCACCCAAATACATATATATAGATATATATACACCAAAAATCATGCATATAAATATATCTGGCATGTTGGTTCAATAAACCTGGCCTGGCTAATATTTTGAAATTGCGCCAGTTGAACGAACTGTTGTTGCCCAATGCCCTGGGGCACGCGCAACAGTTGCCGCTGTCCTCAAATTAACAGAGCAGCGCACAACTGTAACTTGCTGCAGCAAAGTTCAAGCACTTGCAATGACGTCGCTTAGCTTTTCTAACACACACACACATGCACATTCTTTTATTCACGCTCTCTCTCGCTCTCTCTTGCAATAAACTGCTCTCGCGCTAAATGATTGATGACAGCGACGCGCGCGCTAACTCTTCAGTGGGTGCAACGAGAGCAGCAACATTAACAGCGACAGCTGTAGCAAAAAGCAGCAAACGGTTCGTTTCATCGATAAGCTTTTTTTTTCAAGGGTGCGTGTTTCTGCCAGACAGCGAAAGTTCAAAGTTTCCCCTATCAATTTGTTAGCTCTGCACATCAAGCTGATTCTTCCAGCAGAAAACAACCAACAAATTCAACAAAATTTTATTTTCAAAAGTGGAGGTATTTTGAATGTAGAATACATTTTTATGACAAATCATTAACAAAACGCCAAAAAACATGCAAATCGGTTTAGTTTTGACAAAGCTATGGCAGTTTGAAGTTTGGGAGCTATGGATCCAAAAGTTTTTCATGTCAAACTTTTTGTAAATTTTGACATGCTTTTTGACAAAAAATTTGACCCCCTCAAAATCAACTTTAATGCGGTTTTTTATGCTAATTATGACATCCACAATCAATTAAAAACAAAAATTCGCAATTCTAAATTTTGAAAAAAATTTTTTTCAAAAATTAATAAGGGGGGGGGTACATGATATTTTGACCAAAAAACGCAAAAAAATTTTATTTTCAAAAGTGGATATATTTTGAATGTAGAATCCATCTATATGACAAATCATGGCCAAAATGCCATCAAACTTGAAAATCGGTCTAGTTTTGACAAAGTTATGACAATTTGAAGTTTGGGAGCTAATCGATTAAAAACAAAAATTCGCAATTTTTAATTTTGAAAAAAAAATTTTTTTTTTTTTTTTTTACAAGATATTTTCACCAAAAAATTCAAAAAAAAAATTTACTTTCATAAGTAGATATATTTTGAATGTAGAATCAATCTAAATCATGACAAAAATGCCATCAAACGTGAAAATCGGTTTAGTTTTGACAGTTATAGAAGTTTGCAGTTTGGGAGCTATGGATAGCCAACTAACACAGCTGTATGTATATTTCCAGATTCAAGCCTCCAGCTTGAATATGTTCTTGATAAAGCGATGCCAAAAAGCTTCCGCAAGCACATTAAACTTACATACATTGCATTACATACATATGTATCCATATAATGCTGTGATAACAGAGTTAATTTAAATTACTGTTAAGCTCTAATCGGGCAATTAACATTACATTGGGGTAGTTAACCCTAAGCAATATTTAAAAAAAAAAAAACTTGTTATTACAAAAATACTCTTATATTATATGCTTTTGCTCATACCTTAATTTTATGCACTTTTTTATTGATGTTTATTTTTTTTTTCGTTTATTTCCAGGTGAGTAACTTATTTGATTTTAATGCATTTGACAATTTATTGGGTAAGTGCTATTTAAACAAATGCCCGGCCACGCCCCAAAACAAGCGCCGCATAAAAAACACGTATTTAACAGAAAAGCACTTAAAAAAATATTTTAAAAAAATTGTTAAAAAATATGTATAACAATTATAACAAACAATTATTTATGATGCAAAACGCGTTAGAAATTGCGCATTTGCAAAGAGCTCAAAAAAACAGCAGCAACAACAACAACAACAGCAACATACTATTAAATGTGAAACTTGTTGCATTTAGCTGTATCTGAATTTTGAATAGCGCATAAATTTGAGTAAATTTATCAACCGTAAAAAGAGACTAACAAAAAAAAGGCGAAATTCAAAACAAAATTGAAAACAGGAAACGTGGGTGTGTTATGTTCGTGGGTTGGGGTAATTTTGGTGGCAGCGGGAGGAGGGGGGGGTGCGGTTAGGGGCGCCATTGAAGTCCTTCGCTGCGGTTCAACGACCAAAAAGAAAAAACTCGCCCAGCCAGATGTGTGACTATTGAATTACAACAACAGCGACGACTTTGGGGGCCAACTGCAGCTTGCCGAAAGAGACAGACAGAGAGGGACAGTGAGAGTGAGAGGGGGAGAGGGAGAGAGGGTTGCAATTGCGCGTCGGAGCGTCGCGTCGTGTCATTAACATTTTGGCAGCGATGTTTCATTGAACCTGAGCTCTCCAACCAGATAGCGGCAGGAAGAGCAGATTTTTATACAAATATAAGTACACATATACACACATATATATATACATATATATATATACGAGAGTACACATTGTGTGGCGACACATGTTTCTTAGCCTTTCGCCATCTGTTGGCCTGTTGTTGGCATTGCGAAATCGCCCCGTTTGCACTTAAAATCGCGAACAACTCCCGAACACGAAATTGCACATTGTGCAAGGACATGTGGCACGTTTTGCGGGGTTGTTGCTCGATAAGATGCCCCATGTTTGGGGCGACGATCGACGCTGCCAGACAATGCCGGATACACACCTGTTCCCAGTTGAATACCCCCAGCGACACATTTGTGGAGAATATTTCCCAATTCGTTTCTTTATGTTCTCACTTTTCTTTTTTTACACGAAATTTCAAAATTTTGTTGAGATATTTTCATTTCAATTTCGCACTGAATTACCAATAATGGGAAATAGAGATAATAATAAAGAAACCATTTTCTATATAAATATAGATTTTAATAAAGCAATATTTCGACCACAAATTGACTTATTCTTTTTTTAAGATTTCTTAATTTTTTTCTTTAATTGCTCTTGGAATATTGTTTTTTTTTATTGATTCTCTTTACTCGAATTTTCAATATTTTTATAATTTTTTTTATTTTTTTCATCAATTTTGCACTTAATGGAAAATGGAAATAATACTAAAGAAATAATTTTTTCAAAACATTGATGTTTTGCTTTTCAAATAATAATTTATTTATAATACCTTTAATGCAAAAAAAAATCAACCGTTAATTTTAGATTTTAGAATGAGGTATATTCGATCTTTTATATAGAACTAGTTTTGTTTGTATAATTAAATTCCAAATGGAAATCGAATCGAATCCAAACACAAATCGTTAACCCAGTGACAATATAATTATTAAAATGGCTTGTCTTCAAAGCTGACGTGGCTATATATATGTATATATGTACTTCTAGATATGAATGTAGAAATAAATGTTTGTTTGTAGATACATTATTCTAATTGCTAGCAGTTGCTGTTAGGAAAAAGTTTTCCAGTTGTGGAAAGGGATGGAAAAAGTTACCGTTACTACGGCCAACAGTGGCCCCAAATGTCTGCCGCAAGTGCTGAGGTGTGTGTGTGTGTGTGTGTGTGTGTGTGTATTTGTTTGCTGTCTGTGGTCTGGGGCCTCGGCACGAATCCTTGTGTCAACAACAATGGGCTACGTGTTCATTTGCCAAGCGGCACAAAAGACAAGACGCAGAGCTTTTCTTAACCCGCTTCCATGGTCTTATCGAATGCATCAGCATCAAGCCCATCAAGCATCAAGCATCAGATCGATAATGCATCTTGCAACCCTATTTTTAAGCCAAAAAGTATAAGGTTTCACAATTTTAAGCTGTCATAATTTTGTCAAATTTAATTTATATGCATAAAATATATGCACTATTAAAAAAAATATTTTTTGAAAATTTTATTGTATTTAAAATTTAGATTTCAAATTTTTTTGAAATTTACCAATCTTTACATATTTCCAATATTTTAAACTTCCATAACTTTGTCAAATTTAATTTATATGAATTATTGAAAATAATATTTTTTGAAACAAAAAATCCTATTTTTTTAAATGTAGTATTTCACTGTCGGTTACACCCGACTGGAATTTTATAGCTTGTTGAGAAAAAGAGGTTGAGCATCTCTTAAGTCAGCTGCACAGTGGGGCAAGTGCGGTTGTGCGTGTGTGCGTAGTTGATTGTTTTTGATTAGCGAATGAGTTCAGCTTGAGTTGCATTTGCATTTGCATTTGTTTAATGTTAGCACCTATTTTCAACAACAACAACTGAACAAACACTTGAAATGCCAATTGGGCCCAAGGATGCGTACTAATACATATATGCAAATTATATTGTTCTGTGCTAAGAATCTTCAGTTAATTAAGTTGTTTCCATGCTAAAAGCTTAATTGTCCACTTTAGTTCTAATGGGACATTTACCGTATATAAAAATATTCATTATTAAGCAAATTCGCTTTACCGGTTAAATACAGAAATATCTGCCGAAAACTGAGATCACATCACGGTTTAGTATATTCATCAGTTTTCGTTGATTGTTCAGCAAGTTTGGCAAATTTTGAAATTAACTTGACTCACGTGCTATTTGGCATTTTGTTGTTACGATCGGAACCGCGTGCTATTTTCTTAAGAGAACGCTGCTGAGAGAAAATGAAAACAAAAAGAGAGAGAGAGTTCCAAAATATAAAAAGCTGACTCAGCATGGCATAGTGGAGCAAAGTTATAGCCAAAAAAGCTTAATTGAAAAAGTAAACTGGAAAAGAAAATAAGATAATAAACCTATAAATTAGGATCTATACTTATTATAATAATTCTAATTTTTTTATTTTAAAAATATTGTTTGCTTTTAAACAATCATTTAATATAAACTACATGACAAACATTAAATATTAAATTTTTGTATCGAATACAGATAATTTAAAAATGACGACTGTTTTACCATTTTTATGTGTACAATACGGTAACTACCTTCATTTAAACATAATTGTGGGCCCACTGTGCGTCGTGTTTTTGTTGTCGCATTTTGCCGCCGATTTTCGCTCGCTTTTGTTAAGAGAGTGATGGGAGAGTGTAATTTGAACATAATGTTACGCTCAATTTGCGGTTAGCAGTGCCATATTGAGTATAACATTAACATGTGCTTGCGTTAACATGGACGCTGTGCAGCTTTCGGCTTGTTTGTGCCAATGTTGAATTTCGTGATTCTCTTAACATGCGGCGCTTAACAGCGCCCAGGCAGCTGCAAGAAAGTCAATAACATAAGCGTGTTAGCTTAACATAAGATGCAGAAGAAGCAGAAGCAAAAACAAAGCCGAACGAGACGGACGTGTAACGGTTGGCGCAAACAAGCGAATTTCGTGATTCCTAATTCCGGTCCGTTTTTGTGCATATTTGAAAATAAATAATTTATAAATTGACACGCGTTGTCGTCGCGAATTTCTCATCAACTGTATTCCGTTTTGAATTCGTTTTGCGCTCATTCTGCACTCTTGGTTGTTGCGGCAAATGCAATTCTGGGAAAGCAGCGCGCACAATTGGAAAACAGTTGGTTCCCAAAAAGAACACAGTGGTTACTTAGCGGGTCCATGCAAAACAAAACATGGCGCTACAACACTGGCCCACAAACAAGTCAAAGGATACGCAGCACACGGTGCCACAGACAACAATTACAGCAAGTAGAATAGCGCGACATAAGTGAATGAGCGCAGAAGCAGAACGCGAAAAACGCTTTGTAAAAAAAAAAAACAAAATCCAACAACAAAACAGAAGTCAACAAAACAGCAGCGAAACTCTTACGAAACGTGAATAACGAAATTTACAAAAGAATCAAATTGGAGAGCATGCAGTGAGAAGCCAATTGGAAACTCAACAACAGGGAAAAACCAATTTAAATAATAAAACAAATATTAAACAAAAAATTAAATAAAAAGAAAGAAAAAAAAGCGCGCGCGCCTGCGCCTAACAAAAAAAAAAAAAGAAAAAAAGAAAGCAAGAAAATATATACAAAAATTAAAAATTTAAAAAAAGTGAATCTAATATACAATTGTTTATATAATTTTCACTAGCTATTTTATTTTATTTTATTTTCTGTGCTCAAGTGCTGTGCAGTGACAACTAAACTAAATACATAACATTAATCAAATATTCAATTAAAAAAAATGGAGCAAATCACGCACTACTTTGAGCACTTGGATTACGTGTCCTTTGCCGTCATAGCGCTGCCCTGCGTTATCATCGCCGTCTACGGATTCCTGCAAGTGGCCAGCGGCCTGGCCAAAGGCAAAAGTAAGTGCACACTCCCAAGGAGTCGATAAGGAGTCAACCAATACCCAACATACTATATATATATAAGTATCTATAGTCATATTTGAGTCAGTTGTAAGTTGCGTGCAGCGACAAAAAACTGAGAAAATGACACGGAACTTGAAGCTAACAAGAAAATGTTAAACTATCCAACATTAATGTGAATTACATACAACGGCCCAATAAAAACGAGAATTACATTAGATTGCCCAATAAGACTAAGTTACATTGCGCTAGCTAAAACTGCTATGAAAATTAAAAGTGTGCATTTTCTAGATACCTTACAAATCATTTACTTAATCATTTTGTTTTACTGTGACAAATCATACATATAAGTATGTATTGGGTTGGGTTAAAGATAACTCCAGACTTTACTAGTCCATAATTTTTTTTTTAATTTTTCTTATTCCTTAAATTATGCATTTTTTCCATTTCTGTTTTTAGTCTTCGCACTCAGTACCATAAACTTGCTTAAAAGTTTTGCAATATAAAACTTAAAGTAAAGTCAACTTTTTCCTCGCACTCATTTTTTATGTACATATGTTGTTGTTATGTTAGTGAACTCTAGTTTTTCTACATTCACCGCAATTAAAACTTGAACAAACACTCTAATATAAGTTAGTTGAACTATCTTAATCCCAATTAATTGGCCCAAAACGTCTAGGTAGCATGTATCCATATCAAATTGTGACACATAATGCGAACATTTGCTAAGCAAATACCACACAAAAAAATAAAATAAAATAAAAAATTGTAGCAGACCAAAGGCAGGCTTTTCAGACCTCAAGTTTTAACAGCTGCGGCGCATTCATAATGCAAATAAAAATGTTCTGTATTTTATTATTATTTTTTTTTCTGCTCTGGGTCTTTCCCATAGAATGTGACGCGTTGTGGGCCCGCACCACGCCCCCCGCCCCCGCTCGGCATTTATATTGTTTATATTAATAGCCCCCAACTAAGAGTTGAATTAACACAGAACGTGTTTAGCAACTGAGATCGGACGGACAGTAATAATTTCGTAAAATCCCGGCTAAACTGGCAATCGGCGGTATCAGTGTATACTTAATATGGTATATACATGTACATATATATATTATATATACATATATATGATATACAGTATATATATGGCGCGGCATGCCTGACCTATCCCGCGCATTTTGTGTTATTCAGCCCCGCTTTTCGTGCCGTTCGCTGCGACGTGCAGTATCTCAAATGATAACGACGACAACCATTTGCTAAAACACACAAGCATATTGGGCATCACATATGTACACACATTTGCATACATCCATACACACATATATATACATACATACATACATATATATTCATAAAGGTATATTGAAATCTTTCTTACTTACCCATGTAACAAATATTACATATTATTTAGCCAACACGCAATCCAATCCGATCAAAAGCAAAAACTTCAATCCCACATTTTTCAGTTGATATTTACATTCCTAAACAACTATTGTTACAAATTTAAAATAATGTTTCAAAATGAATACTTTAATAAAATTCCAATTTTTATCTAAAGCTAAAAACTTCCTTGTTTTAAGTAAGAAATATTTCTTGTTTTTTCTTCTTGTAATTTAACAATTATCTTTGAAGCGCCAAAATTAAAAAGTTCTTCAAAAAAATCTTTTATCCCATGTAAGAAATAATATTCCAAAATTTTTTTAGAAATTTATATAACAATTTAATTAATAAATTCAATTTATAAATTGAATATGAACAGTTATTTGTAAAACGTTTTTCTGTGGCAATTTTTTGAAATGTGCGCAGGACATCAAATCTTAGCCAACGACAGTTGAGCAATAACAGTTACCAAAAAAATTGAAATACGCAAAAAACCAAAATCAAGTTTTTAGTTACTGTCAAACACGATGTTTACATAATGCGGGCAACTTTCATTCGCTGCCTTAAAAATGTATACTATGTATGTAAAAACCAATTCGAATTGTCGCCAAAAGGCACAAAAACAAAAAAACAAAAACTAATCGGAAATTAGCACAGCAACATTTGTCGGCTGACTTACTTTCTTTTTGGTTGAGAAAGGTCTGTGTTTATTTTTAGTTTATTTATTTATTTATTTTTTTTTATACATATTTATAATTTTGCGACCATGCTTAAAGTGTTGGGGAGTGTGTGTGGAGTATGTGTGTGTGCAAATAATAGTTGATGCTTCATAAATACACACACACTCACCTACCAGTCTAAGTTAACATTTGTTGTACTCGTTTGTTTTGTTTATTTTAATTTTAGTTTTATTTGGTTTGCTGCTATTTTATTTAATTTTATTAGTTATTTATTTGCTTCTTTTGCCAGCTATTTTTGTTGACTTTTGTCGTTGCCCTGCTTTTGTTGTTGTTTCGAATTGAGTTCATTTATTTTTATGTGTGCCACAGAGCTAAAGTGTAGGCAGTAAATGAATTTCAATAAATGCGATAGAAAAGCGCAGTCACAGTGACTGCCAAATGTAGCGCACTTGCAGCCAAAAAACAACAACAAATACAAACTCTTGACAGTTGCGTAGACTAAATTTATTTTTATTTGTTATTTCTTAACTTTATGTTTCCCCAGCAACAAAAATTGCAAAATTTGTCGCTTTAAATTTGACTTTGAGTTGATTTAATGCATTCAATGCGCATGTTTCTGTCCAAGTTAACATGTTTATCCTAACAAACTGTCTGCCACTCAAAAAAAAAATAAAATAAACATGTTAAATATTTAACCGGTACAGCACAAGCTGGATGTTAGCTGGAAAACCACAGAAAACCACACACAATAAAATTTGCATAATAGATGCAAATGCACAAATATTGGATATTTAGTAACTTAACTTATATGCAACAGGAAAATAAACAGGCACTTAAAAAAGTTTTCCCACTTCAACAGTCACAATAAACCACATGTCAAAGTGACCGTTAAATTTGTGCCATGTACAATATTTTAAAATATCATTCATAACACTCACGTATTCAAATACTATAATTCATATGCACACAAATGTCAATTAGCCAACGAAAAGTTGAAGGAAAACCTGTTGATGTTTTAGTTTTAATTGGTTCCAGCACTTTAACACTTATCACCCAGCTTATTGACTTATTGCTGACTATTTGCTTTACGTTATTTGCTATTTGTTATTTGCTATTGCTGCTTCTCTGACTACTTCTGCTCCTGTTTGTTGGTTTTCTGAAAAAAGAGTATATTGGCCTTTTATAATTTCCGTTTTAATGACCGCTAAGGGCGTGGCAAATCGCTGAACATCTATAATAATAATATGTAATATGATCATAATAATAATTACTTGTTTTCTGGTTCTGTTCTGGTTACTGAAAATATTTGCAGTATTTTTTTTATACGTATTATGTATATATATTGCGTTTTGTATCTAGTTTGTTGTATCTTTTGCAATATTGTTGCATGCAACTGTAACTATACCTAATTATAGTTGTCGCTCCAAAGTTAAAGTTACAGCCAAATGCGCATTACTTTCTACCCAGATTTAACAAATCCGCACCAACCATAGCTCGTTCGATTAACGCCGCGATAAGACACTTTAAAATAGTGTTTTTGTTTTTTTTTTAATTTATATTTTTTGTTTTGCTGTCTTAATCTTAATAGGTGTGCTCTGCGTAATTATAGAACTGAGAAAACAGATGCGATGACAGCTCGCTGAAACGATGCAAATCGTTCGATCGCATTATGCATACGCCCCATCGATATAGTCACATATATTAATCATACGCACTGTGTGACAGTCAACTGTATTTGCTCAACATTCGATTCAGCTAGTTGTTGGCGATTCTATATATTTATTTACGCATTAGTTTCCACATATTCTAGAACATTGTTAAGGTAGCTTTTTCATTGGTTTTGTTTTTCAAATTCTTAAGAGGTATTTACTATTCTATTTATCAATGCACACTGTGTGATGACAATTGAACATTTTCTTTTCTGGAGTAGTACAACTCTATTTAATCGTATATATAAATATATATATATATGTATTAGTAAACATATATATATTTATTCGTAAGCAATTTCAATCAATGGGCTTACAATGGCCTTTGTTTTCTTTTATGCCCTTGCAAACTTTGCTAGTTTGTTTATCTTACCCTATAAATTAACCATATACATTCCTGATCATCATGATAACCTGAGGCGAAATAAACATGTCCATTAATTTGTTGAAAACATTAAGTAACAATTATAATCTGGAACAAAAAATACTTTAACAGAAAATTCCGTTTCCATCATTTTTTTTCAACAATCTATTTTGCAGCTTAATGCTGATTTAGCAAATATTCTAATATGAAAATACGCTTTATATTTGTAATAATACTAATGATGTAATAATAGCAGGGTATTCCAGGTACGGCTCTCTTTCTTTTTCATTCGCAACCTTGAAACCCAAATTGAGTTATCGGCTGCGTTTGCAATATCTTCAGTTTCGATGTGATCCCTAGCTTTATGTTATTCAATATGTTATGCTAGCATTAATCTATGAAATTGTGTCAGCAGCTGTTTGTTGTTGTTGTTGTTGTTGTCTTTATTTTTGGCATTTGATTTTATTACACAATTTGCAGGGCACCGATCATCATATGATTTTGATTATTGATATCAAGCAAAAACATGTTTTGTATTTGTTTTTGTTTATGCTCATATTCATATTGCGAGTTTATTTATTTAATTTATTTAAACTCTTATGCTAATTTGCTGGCATTTAGTTGAATTTCTTGTTGATATTAGAACACAATTTATATTGCGCACATACATTTGATGTGTATATAATGATTTATTTATACCCAATAATTAAATTAGATTAAATGTGGGTAATATTGTTACTCACAATTTCAAACATTTTTCTTCTATAAATTTCTAAAACAAGCTTTTTGAATCGATTGAAACTTTTCAGCCAAAAGATTACAACTTTTTTCTTAACCTTTTTCCACTCTTTTACTTTTTGTATAAAAGAAAATCTCTGAGCTTTTGTTTATACAGAGTATCTGCCAGTCAAGCCCTTTGTATATTTATTCAGTTAATATATTTTTGATTTCTCTCACAACACCAAAATGTACCAAAGTAATATTTCACATATATAAGTATATATTTATATATATATACGTTTACATACATACACGTTTTATCAGCTGGCCTATATAATCTTTAAATCACGCATCTGTCATGGCCTTAACATGTTTCAATTGGTTTCCGAGCAGCTGCCAACTACAGAACGCAGATCACAGATTGAGGAAGCTGAAGGGTTGTCTGGCCGAAGGGTGGCGGGAATTAGAGGGGCAGGGCACGAGCCCGCGTCTCTCACGTCGTGACATAATCGGCCATGCGGCAGTAAATTAGCATTAACACACAAAAACCCATCCATATTTAAAGCGCTTTGGTCAAAAGTGAAAAGTCAAAGAAATTCCAAAATTCGCTAAAAACAATATACATATATTTATTTAAATGTATGTGTGTGTGTATATTTAAACAACAGTAAATACGTGACATAAGAAAGGTCGTGGCCCATTGTCATGACGCGGCCAAGAGACCCGCTGAGCCCGCTGCAGACTCGAGGCGTCATTCATTTCAATTTTAAACCCAACTTTGGCTTACATACATACACACATCATATATATATTTTTTTTTTTTTTTTTGCCAATTTGCTTTTTTTTGGTTTTCTTCTTGGCCAATGCTGATGATGGCCAAGTCCAAAGCCAAAGCGAAAGTTTTGCTTCTTTGTTATTTTTTTTTTCGGTTTTGTTGTTTTTTTTTTCTTTTTTTAACTTCTTATTTAACTTGGCTTCGGTTTCACTTTGCCTTGTTGCTGTTGCTGCAGCTGCTGAAGTTTTTTGTTGTTTGATTGAACGTGCCGCAATTCAAAAGCCAGCAACATGCTTCAAAATAAAAGTCGAAACACACAAACATTTATACATAATTATTATTATTATATATATATATATA